>OY720450.1:41386005-41408505 GCA_963082715.1 Harpalus rubripes
TCCTCTTTCATAATTGTATAATGCTTGATACAATGTTTTAATGTAAACAATCAGACAAAATCACAAGATACATAAACTGTCAAAATGTGAAATTTCAATTTTTAGCGGGAAGCGCTACCAACATAACTGATAAAAAAACACCAACTCATACTTTTGACAAGTCCTTTTTTAAAAAATTTAATTGTAAAATTACCTCAATAGAAAAAATAGTATAAAAAACATGTATCATAAGGCCTGTTGACGCACTCGTCCTTTGTAAAACTCGCCTGGCGGCTCGTTTTCCAAACTTGGACTCGTACGTTAACAGATTGCCTTATGATACTTGTGTTTTAATGTACTATTTTCACATTTGATGTTATTATAAATATTAAACAATATTTTATTCTCTATACGATTTGACTGCATTTTATACTTAATATTAAATGGATATAGAGTTAAAGAATTATAAAGAAATTAAATTTCATAAAGTAGCCATAGCTGTGGAAACAGCTACTATATTAAGAAAATTCTGATTGAAAGATGTCAGTGTCAAGTGAAATTGACATAGTGTGTCTGTCTTATAATTTTACTGGAAATATAGGATCTTTTGCTTTCTGTATGGAATTTGTATAAAATACATACAACTGCATTAAGGTAATGTACAAGAAATAATAATAATAATAATAATAATAATAATAATAATAATAAATCTTTTATTGCTGCAGATACATTACACTGTATAGGGCGCGAGCAGACACGTGACTCGAGGGACCTTGACGTGCTTAGAATCAGCTGATTTGTGTGCGCATGTCATTTTGACAAGAACATTGTCAATTTGACAAGACCAATGTTTTGGCTTATTTTGATTTTGAATTGCTAAAATGTTAATATTTTATAATTTTTAGGCAGTAAAGCACATGAAATTAAAAATAATAACATTTTAGCAGTTAAAAATCAAAATAAGTCAAAACATTGATCTTGTCAACATGACATTGTTCTTGTCAAAATGACATGCGCACACAAATCAGCTGATTCTAAGCACGTCAAGGTCCCTTGAGTCACGTGTCTGCTCGCGCCCTATGTAGAAAACGTCACAAAATAATAATTTTCTGTATGAAATTTGCATAAAATACATGCAACTGCCCGAAGGTAATGTACAAGAAATAGAATATGTATTTAATTTAACAAGGAACTTTCCGTATGAAATTTGTACAAAATACATAGAACTGACGGAAGGTAATGTGCTGGCCACATCAGATTTTTTTATTATTATTTAAATGAATGTTTCATTAAAAATGGGGGTAGTTTGTGTAGCACGTCCTGTATTAAAAGTTGATAGATTTTTAGTAAAATGGAAAATATTTAAATTGCATTTATTTACATTAGTTATTGACTTTATTTTAAGTGGGCCATGGTGGAAAAAGAATAAAATTCTATTTTGGTTCTTTAATATGTACTTTATGAAATCCATTTGGATGTCATAAAGTACTTCTTTATAACATCCAAATGAGTTTCATATTAAACAACCGAAATTGAAATTCCTGGACATGAAATAACGAACATTTTTTGAAAAAATTACCAAAATAGAAAAAATTGTATAAAATACACGTTTCATAAGACATTTCAGCGCACTTGTCCCCTTAGAAAACTCGTGGCAAGCCGCTCGTTTCTAAGAATGACGCGTGCGCTAAAATCATGTCTTATGAAACTTTGTATCTTAATGTATTTTTATTTTAATGAATTTTTATGAATTAATATTATATTAAATGTAAAACACGAAGTAAACAGAAATAGAAAATATAACATAAAGCTAAAACAAAATGTTCATAGCGTGCGCGTGGGCGTGCGCGCACCCGCACACGCACACAGGCACGCGCGCTTATTCATTAAAAACTCACCACCGAATTTTTTGACCAAAGACAATATCTTCTTTCCTAAAGGTGACGGAAGGTAAAAATTATAAAGAAATTAAATTTCATACAGCAGTCAGCTATGCAATAACACTGGACACAGCTAATATGTAGTATGTTTCGTAACATAACCGGTTCGATTAGGTTTACGGTTTAGTGTTCTATAAGTCCTGAAATTATTAAAACCTGTTTCTATTCGGAACGCGGTTCCTGAAAAAGGTTGGTAAAAAGTCGGACCACGGCAATCACGAAATAATCCTGGTTTCCCTAGTATTTTTATCCTCACCACCGCTACTTTTAAATGTCATCATAACAAAATCAAACGATGTACATCAATGTCAAATTTCTAAACCGCATTAGTGGTATTACTTATTATTATTATAGATGTAAGTATTAAAACATTATTTATATTTGTTATATTGTTGGTAGCGTTATTATTATTGGCATTAAATGTAATAAAATGTTCAATTTTGTTTACATATTCAACATTATCATTCATTCGGTTAATTTTTATTTTTGTTAGGTTGTCAATTTTAAATGTTATATAATTTAATATCAATTTCCCGAAATAAGTTAAAATATTCAGGAATCATGGTGTACCCGGAATCAAGATCCTGGTTTTTGTGGTTGACTTACGGAACATAGTAATAATTTAAAAAAATTCTGATAGACAGTTGTCAATGTCAAGTGCGATTGGCATGTTTGTATTATAATTTTACTGCAAGATCAATTCTAAGAAACTTTCTATATGGAATTTGTACAAAATACATAGAAATGAAGTAAGAATCTTTCGCAAGAAACAGTCTGTATGGAATTTGTACAAAATACATAGAACTGACGGAAGGTAATTTGCTGGCCACATCAAATTTTTTTAAATGGAACACCCCATTTTTTCTTATGTAAATGAATTCTTCGATTAAAAATAAGGATAGTTTGTGTAGCATGTCCTATAGGCAGTGTGCACAAAAGTAGTCCGCGCCGACGGCGGACAAAAATGACAAAAGTGGTTACTCATTGAAACATAACAAGGTTATGTTTTATGTCAGAATAATATATTTTAAAATATCTATTTTATAAAATGTTTACAATAAATGCGAATGATAGAATGTCAAATATTATGTGATAGAAGATATAATAATTCTGACAAAATTACCGATTGAAGTATGAAATTTTATAAATTTCGTAGAATATTATATGAGGAATATGTGCGTAAGAAAATAACTTTCCAACAGATATCTTCTACTTACATGGAGAATTCTTTTAGGTATACATATTTTCTCCTTGTAAAAGATACTTATCGTATGAACAAACAATGGTCGTATGATTGAAATAATGAATTATATAAAAATGTGTTTCTTAAGTTAAAATTAGAACAAAATATAATAAAAGAAACAGAAAATTAATTTAAAATTTAATAATACTTGCAGTTGTATCATATAGAAAGTCTATTTTTGACATAATTAGTCTATTTATTACATATTTTGTACATGTAATGTTAATGTTAAAAGCAAAAATTCACATGGTTCGTATTTTTCGTGTATTCTCCTTTCCGAGCTTGTGCAACTGATTCCATTTACAGCCTGGTATATTTTCAATGAAGAATATTCGTCAATTATTGCGAATATAAAAGAAAGATGCTAACATCATCCACTGATATCGTAATATGCAGAAACTTTCTTCTTTCCAATCATCCAAGTCTTCCAATTCTTTAATTGCAATTTCCATGTATTCTGCATTTTATAGTATTTAACTAATATTATAAATTATAATATAAAACTAAGTATGATAAAATGGTTTACAGAAATCACATATATTATGAGAAAAGTTATATTTTCTGTCACAGTACCTTCGCTGGTATTTTGACTTTTTTGATTCACATATAACATTTTAAATAATTTATACATTTCAATATACTATGACGTATAATGTTCATATACAACAGCAAAAACTCAAAATAAAATTGTAAATTGTATCACTTTCTCGAAATGTCGAAATTTATTAGGTACCCAAAAACGCCAAAGTAGCCGTTAGAGGAGCTGTGTGACAAGGCGAGGGTAAGCACAATAACAGATAAATAACTTTTTATAAACTCTTCTAAATTATAGTTTCAATATTCATATTTTAACTCTGTTTATCTGTTTAAGTTATAAATGTCAAAATTCAGTTTAGAAATTCTTATCGTATTATGATAGTCAGGACATTTATTTGTTGATAATTAAGTCTAGAAATTATTGTGTATGCGTACGTGACTATGGATGCCCTTGCCTATGCACCCCATACCCCTAAGATAATCCTGTCCTGGAGATAGCGTTTTTGTTTTAAGGCAGTCGGCATTAGTTAGCCATGGGATAAACATGGAGCAGTCTGCATTAGTTAGCCATGGGATAAACATGGAAGAGTTTTAGTTTTGGGCGACGCTCGCTCTGGGTTACAGAATGTAACCAGTTTGGTTAGTTATGTTTAATTAGTTAATATTCTAATCATGTAAATAAACATTAGTTTAATTGTAAATAAAGTTTAGTTAGTAAATCAACAAGTTGTGTTCATGTCCGTAGTGTTCATCAGTGTAAAGTGTAAAAAGCCTCAAGTGAAGAGTCTGTGTGTTCTTCCTTCTCAAGAAGTCCTTATCACCAGTAAGAGTCAGCAGTATTATCAGTCAGCTTCTCAGAGACCCCCCCTCGTGTTACAGTGGCGCAGTCAACGGGTAGGATAATGAGAGTAATTGTTTACTCTTACTTATCCGAAAAGTTCCTACATCAGTTTCAGTTTTATTAGTTTGTGACCGAGGAGAGGGTACTTGGTGTACAATATGTACACATTTACGACCACGACACCAGCGATGATACAGCAACCCAGGCCGTATCAGCCGTCACCAGATATGATTGACGTATTGCTTGAAATAAATACGTTCTCTGGTGATGGCAGAGTGGGAGATGACGGTGAAATTGGCAGACGATTCGCAGCAGACGATTCGGGATAGTAGCCCATGTAAACACAGTAAGATGCGCGCGCATCATTGTAATACCAAGGTCAACTAAATATGTTAAATATTATTAAAATTCAATAATATACCATTGTATACTCATTTCAGTCATACTCTCAACACATATCATTACTCTGTTCAAAATTATTGTTAAATAATGGGACAACAATGTTTAAAAGGGTATAATCAAATTGCAATTGAGTCATTGAACATTGACCTTGACAAAAGAAGCGCCAAATATGAAATTGAGAAACATAATATATATTTCAAAGAACAATTGTTTATAACTTTGTTAATATAAGATGTCTGTTCTTTTATATTTTAAATACATTACCCATATATATGTGCCAATATTTATACAGTATAAATTTTAACAATATCCCTTAAGGATAATCAGGATAATATGAAATCTTGCAATTAGTGCATTATTATATAAACAATTGTTTATAACTTGGTTAATAGAAGATGTTTGTTCTTCATTTTTTATAATAATTATCCCTATGTATCTCACAATATCTGAGTAGTATCAATTTTGCCAAAATCCCTTCAGAACAATCAGGATAATAAAAAAAAAATAGAAAAGTTTGCATTTTAATAGAAACAATTGTTTATAACTCGGTTAATAAAACAATTCTGCTCTTCATTTTTTATAGCAAATATCCTCATGTATCTGACAACATCCGAGCAGTGTCAAATTTGCCAAAATCCCTTCAGGACAATTAAGATAATAAAAAATTAGAAAAATTTGCATTTTTATAGAAACAATTGTTTATAACTCGGTTAATAAAAATGTCTGTTCTTCATTTTTTATAGTAATTATCCTTATGTATCTGACAACATCTAAGCAGTGTCAAATTTGCCAAAATCCCTTCAGGACAATCAAGATAATAAAAAAAATAGAAAAATTTGCATTTTTATAAAACAAATCTTTATAACTCGGTTAATAAAAGATGTCTGTTCTTCATTTTTTATAGTAATTATCCTTATGTATCTGACAATATCCAAGCAGTGTCAAATTTGCCAAATTCCCTTCAGGACTGTCAGGATAATAAAAAAACTAGAAAAATTTGCATTTTTATAGAAACAATTGTTTATAACTCGGTTAATAAAAGATGTCTGTTCTTCATTTGTTATAGTAATTATCCTTATGTATCTGACAACATCCAAGCAGTGTCAAATTTTCCAAAATCCCTTCAGGACAATCAAGATAAAAAAAAACTAGAAAAATTTGCATTTTTATAGAAACAATTGTTTATAACTCGGTTAATAAAAGATGTCTGTTCTTCATTTTTTATAGTAATTATCCTTATATATCTGACAACTTCCAAACAATGTCAAATTTCCCAAAATCCCTTCAGGACTGTCAGGATAACAAAAATACTAGAAAAATTAGCATTTTTATAAAAACAATTGTTTATAACTTGTTTTATAGAAAATGTCTGTTCTTCATTTTTAGTAGTAATTATCCTTATGTATCTGACAAAATCCAAGAAGTATCAAATTTGCCAAAATCCCTTCAGGACAATCAGGATAATAAAAAAAATAGATTTTTTAAAAATTTTATAGAAACAATTGTTTATAACTCGGTAAATAAAAGATGTCTGTTCTTAATTTTTTATAGTAATTATCCTTATGTATCCTAGCAGTGTCAAATTTGCCAAAATCCCTTCAGGACTGTCAGGATAATAAAAAAACTAGAAAAATTTGCATTTTTATAGAAACAATTGTTTATAACTCGGTTAATAAAAGATGTCTGTTCTTCATTTTTTATAGTAATTATTCTTATCTATCTGACAATATCCAAGCAGTGTCAAATTTGCCAAAATCCCTTCAGGACAATCAAGATAATAAAAAAACTAGAAAAATTTGCATTTTTATAAAACAAATCTTTATAACTCGGTTAATAAAAGATGTCTGTTCTTAATTTTTTATAGAAATTATCCTTATGTATCTGACAACATCCTAGCAGTGTCAAATTTGGCAAAATCCCTTCAGGACTGTCAGGATAATAAAAAAACTAGAAAAATTTGCATTTTTATAGAAACAATTGTTTATAACTCGGTTAATAAAAGATGTCTGTTCTTCATTTTTTATAGTAATTATCCTTATGTA
The DNA here is from genome assembly GCA_963082715.1 of Harpalus rubripes. Taxonomy (NCBI): domain Eukaryota; kingdom Metazoa; phylum Arthropoda; class Insecta; order Coleoptera; family Carabidae; genus Harpalus; species Harpalus rubripes. The sequence goes on from OY720450.1 coordinate 41,392,990, forward strand.
TCTGGCAACTTCCGAGCAGTGTCATATTTGCCAAAGTCCCTTCAGGACTGTCAGGATAACAAAAAACTAGAAAAATTAGCATTTTTATAAAAACAATTGATTATAACTTGGTTTATAAAAGATGTCTGTTCTTCATTTTTAGTAGTAATTATCCTTATGTATCTGACAACATCCAAGAAGTATAAAATTTGCCAAAATCCCTTCAGGACAATCAGGATAATAAAAAAATTAGAAAAATTTGCATTTTTATAGAAACAATTGTTTATAACTCGGTTAATAAAAGATGTCTGTTCTTCATTTTTTATAGTAATTATTCTTATGTATCTGACAACATCCAAGAAGTATCAAATTTGCCAAAATCCCTTCAGGACTGTCAGGATAATAAAAAAACTAGAAAAATTTGCATTTTTATAGAAACAATTGTTTAATACTCGGTTAATAAAAGATGTCTGTTCTTCATTTTTTATAGTAATTATCCTTATGTATCTGGCAACTTCCGAGCAGTGTCATATTTGCCAAAGTCCCTTCAGGACTGTCAGGATAACAAAAAACTAGAAAAATTAGCATTTTTATAAAAACAATTGATTATAACTTGGTTTATAAAAGATGTCTGTTCTTCATTTTTAGTAGTAATTATCCTTATGTATCTGACAACATCCAAGAAGTATAAAATTTGCCAAAATCCCTTCAGGACAATCAGGATAATAAAAAAATTAGAAAAATTTGCATTTTTATAGAAACAATTGTTTATAACTCGGTTAATAAAAGATGTCTGTTCTTCATTTTTTATAGTAATTATTCTTATGTATCTGACAACATCCAAGAAGTATCAAATTTGCCAAAATCCCTTCAGGACTGTCAGGATAATAAAAAAACAAGAAAAATTTGCATTTTTATAGAAACAATTGTTTCTAACTCGGTTAATAAAAGATGTCTGTTTTCCTTTTTTTTATAGTAATTATCCTTATGTATCTGACAACATCCAAGCAGTGTCAAATTTGCCAAATTCCCTTCAGGACTGTCAGGATAATAAAAAAACTAGAAAAATTTGCATTTTTATACAAACAATTGTATATAACTCGGTTAATAAAAGATGTCTGTTCTTCATTTTTTATAGTAATTATCCTTATATATCTGACAACTTCCAAACAATGTCAAATTTGCCAAAATCCCTTCAGGACTGTCAGGATAACAAAAAAACTAGAAAAATTAGCATTTTTATAAAAACAATTGTTTATAACTTGTTTTATAGAAGATGTCTGTTCTTCATTTTTAGTAGTAATTATCCTTATGTATCTGACAACATCCAAGAAGTATCAAATTTGCCAAAATCCCTTCAGGACAATCAGGATAATAAAAAAAATAGAATTTATTAAATTTTTATAGAAACAATTGTTTATAACTCGGTAAATAAACGATGTCTGTTCTTCATTTTTTATAGTTATTATCCTTATGTATCTGACAACATCCGGGATGTATCAAATTTGCCAAAATTCCTTCAGGACAATCAGGATAATAAAAAAACTAGAAAAATTTGCATTTTTATAGAAACAATTGTTTATAACTCGGTTAATAAAAGATGTCTGTTCTTCATTTTTTATAGTAATTATTCTTATCAATCTGAAAATATCCAAGCAGTGTCAAATTTGCCAAAATCCCTTCAGGACAATCAAGATAATAAAAAAACTAGAAAAATTTGCATTTTTATAAAACAAATCTTTATACCTCGGTTAATAAAAGATGTCTGTTCTTAATTTTTTATAGTAATTTTTCTTATGTATCTGACAACATCCTAGCAGTGTCAAATTTGCCAAAATCCCTTCAGGACTGTCAGGATAATAAAAAAACTAGAAAATTTTGCATTTTTATAGAAACAATTCTTTATAACTCGGTTAATAAAAGATGTCTGTTCTTCATTTTTTATAGTAATTATCCTTATGTATCTGACAACATCCAAGCAGTGTCAAATTTGCCAAATTCCCTTCAGGACTGTCAGGATAATAAAAAAACTAGAAAAATTTGCATTTTTATAGAAACAATTGTTTATAACTCGGTTAATAAAACATGTCTGTTCTTCATTTGTTATAGTAATTATCTTTATGTATCTGACAACATCCAAGCAGTGTCAAATTTGCCAAAATCCCTTCACGACAATCAAGATAATAAAAAAACTAGAAAAATTTGCATTTTTATAGAAACAATTGTTTATAACTCGGTTAATAAAAGATGTCTGTTCTTCATTTTTTATAGTAATTATCCTTATGTATCTGACAACTTCCGAGTAGTGACAAATTTGCCAAAATCCCTTCAGGACTGTAAGGATAACAAAAAACTAGAAAAATTAGCATTTTTTTAAAAACAATTGTTTATAACTTGGTTTATAAAAGATGTCTGTTCTTCATTTTTAGTAGTAATTATCCTTATGTATCTGACAACATCCAAGAAGTATAAAATTTACCAAAATCCCTTCAGGACTGTCAGGATAATAAAAAACTAGAAAAATTTGCATTTTTATAGAAACAATTGTTTATAACTCGGTTAATAAAAGATGTCTGCTCTTCATTTTTTATAGTAATTATCCTTATGTATCTGACAACATCCAAGAAGTATCAAATTTGCCAAAATCCCTTCAGGACAAGCAGGATAATAAAAAAACTAGAAATTTTTTAATTTTTATAGAAACAATTGTTTATAACTCGGTAAATAAAAGATGTATGTTCTTCATTTTTTATAGTAATTATCCTTATGTATCTGACAACAGCCGAGAAGTATGAAATTTGTCAAAAACTCTTCAGGACAATCAGGATAATAAAAAAAACAAGAAAAATTTTCATTTTTATAGAAACAATTGTTTATAACTCGGTAAATAAAAGATGTCTGTTCTTCATTTTTTATAGTAATTATCCCTATGTATCTGACAACATCCGAGTAGTATCAATTTTGCCAAAATCCCTTCAGGACAATCAGGATAATAAAAAAAATAGAATTTATTAAATTTTTATAGAAACAATTGTTTATAACTCGGTAAATAAACGATGTCTGTTCTTCATTTTTTATAGTTATTATCCTTATGTATCTGACAACATCCGGGATGTATCAAATTTGCCAAAATTCCTTCAGGACAATCAGGATAATAAAAAAACTAGAAAAATTTGCATTTTTATAGAAACAATTGTTTATAACTCGGTTAATAAAAGATGTCTGTTCTTCATTTTTTATAGTAATTATTCTTATTAATCTGAAAATATCCAAGCAGTGTCAAATTTGCCAAAATCCCTTCAGGACAATCAAGATAATAAAAAAACTAGAAAAATTTGCATTTTTATAAAACAAATCTTTATACCTCGGTTAATAAAAGATGTCTGTTCTTAATTTTTTATAGTAATTTTTCTTATGTATCTGACAACATCCTAGCAGTGTCAAATTTGCCAAAATCCCTTCAGGACTGTCAGGATAATAAAAAAACTAGAAAATTTTGCATTTTTATAGAAACAATTCTTTATAACTCGGTTAATAAAAGATGTCTGTTCTTCATTTTTTATAGTAATTATCCTTATGTATCTGACAACATCCAAGCAGTGTCAAATTTGCCAAATTCCCTTCAGGACTGTCAGGATAATAAAAAAACTAGAAAAATTTGCATTTTTATAGAAACAATTGTTTATAACTCGGTTAATAAAACATGTCTGTTCTTCATTTGTTATAGTAATTATCTTTATGTATCTGACAACATCCAAGCAGTGTCAAATTTGCCAAAATCCCTTCACGACAATCAAGATAATAAAAAAACTAGAAAAATTTGCATTTTTATAGAAACAATTGTTTATAACTCGGTTAATAAAAGATGTCTGTTCTTCATTTTTTATAGTAATTATCCTTATGTATCTGACAACTTCCGAGTAGTGACAAATTTGCCAAAATCCCTTCAGGACTGTAAGGATAACAAAAAACTAGAAAAATTAGCATTTTTTTAAAAACAATTGTTTATAACTTGGTTTATAAAAGATGTCTGTTCTTCATTTTTAGTAGTAATTATCCTTATGTATCTGACAACATCCAAGAAGTATAAAATTTACCAAAATCCCTTCAGGACTGTCAGGATAATAAAAAACTAGAAAAATTTGCATTTTTATAGAAACAATTGTTTATAACTCGGTTAATAAAAGATGTCTGCTCTTCATTTTTTATAGTAATTATCCTTATGTATCTGACAACATCCAAGAAGTATCAAATTTGCCAAAATCCCTTTAGGACAAGCAGGATAATAAAAAAACTAGAAATTTTTTAATTTTTATAGAAACAATTGTTTATAACTCGGTAAATAAAAGATGTATGTTCTTCATTTTTTATAGTAATTATCCTTATGTATCTGACAACAGCCGAGAAGTATGAAATTTGTCAAAAACTCTTCAGGACAATCAGGATAATAAAAAAAACAAGAAAAATTTTCATTTTTATAGAAACAATTGTTTATAACTCGGTAAATAAAAGATGTCTGTTCTTCATTTTTTTATAGTAATTATCCCTATGTATCTGACAACATCCGAGTAGTATCAATTTTGCCAAAATCTCTTCAGGGCCGCCAGGATAAAAAAAACCAAAATAATTTGCATTTTTATAGAAACAATTGTTTATAACTTGGTTTACAAAAGATGTCTGTTCTTCATTTTTTATAGTAAATATCCTTATGTATCTGGCAACAACCGAGCAGTGTCAATTTTGCCAAAATGGCTTCAGGACTGTCAGGATAATAAAAAAACTAGAAAAATTTGAATTTTTATAGAAACAATTGTTTATAAGATGGTTAATAAAAGATGTCTGTTATTCATTTTTTATAGTAATCATTCCTATGTATCTGACAATATCTGAGCAATATTGTTGTTGCCTATATCCCTTCAGGACAATCAGGAGACTATGTTAATAAAGAGCACACATCTTTTATTGACCAAGTTATAAACAATTTTTTCTATTAAAATTCAAATTTTTCTAGCTTTTTTATTATCCTGACAGTCCTGAAGGGATTTTGGCAAATTTGACATTGCTCGGATGTTGTCAGATAGATAAGAATAATTGTTATAAAAAATGAAGAACAGGCATCTTTTATAAACAAAGTTATAAAAAATTGTTTCTAAAAAAATGCAAATTTTTCTAGTTTTTTTATTATCCTGACAGTCCTGAAGGGATTTTGGCAAATTTGGCACTGCTAGGATGTTGTCAGATACATAAGGATAATTACTATAAAAAATGAAGAACACACATCTTTTATTTACCGAGTTATAAACAATTGTTTCTATAAAAATGAAAATTTTTCTTGTTTTTTTTATTATCCTGATTGTCCTGAAGAGTTTTTGACAAATTTCATACTTCTTGGCTGTTGTCAGATACATAAGGATAATTACTATAAAAAATGAAGAACATACATCTTTTATTTACCGAGTTATAAACAATTGTTTCCATAAAAATTAAAAATTTTCTTGTTTTTTTTTATTATCCTGATTGTCCTGAAGGGATTTTGGTAAATTTGATACATCTCGGATGTTGTCAGATGCATAAGGATAATTACTATAAAAAATGAAGAACAGACATCTTTTATTTACCGAGTTATAAACAATTGTTTCTATAAAAATTAAAAAATTTCTAGTTTTTTTATTATCCTGATTGTCCTGAAGGGATTTTGGCAAATTTGATACTTCTTGGATGTTGTCAGATACATAAGGATAATTACTATAAAAAATGAAGAACAGACATCTTTTATTAACCGAGTTATAAACAATTGTTTCTATAAAAATGCAAATTTTTCTAGTTTTTTTATTATCCTGACAGTCCTGAAGGGATTTTGGTAAATTTTATACTTCTTGGATGTTGTCAGATACATAAGGATAATTACTACTAAAAATGAAGAACAGACATCTTTTATAAACCAAGTTATAAACAATTGTTTTTATAAAAATGCTAATTTTTCAAGTTTTTTGTTATCCTGACAGTCCTGAAGGGATTTTGGCAAATTTGACACTACTCGGAAATTGTCAGATACATAAGGATAATTACTATAAAAAATGAAGAACAGACATCTTTTATTAACCGAGTTATAAACAATTGTTTCTATAAAAATGCAAATTTTTCTAGTTTTTTTATTATCTTGATTGTCGTGAAGGGATTTTGGCAAATTTGACACTGCTTGGATGTTGTCAGATACATAAGGATAATTACTATAACAAATGAAGAACAGACATCTTTTATTAACCGAGCTATAAACAATTGTTTGTATAAAAATGCAAATTTTTCTAGTTTTTTTATTATCCTGACAGTCCTGAAGGGAATTTGGCAAATTTGACACTGCTTGGATGTTGTCAGATACATAAGGATAATTACTATAAAAAATGAAGAACAGAAATCTTTTATTAACCGAGTTATAAACAATTGTTTCTATAAAAATGCTAATTTTTCTAGTTTTTTGGTATCCTGACAGTCCTGAAGGGACTTTGGCAAATATGACACTGCTCGGAAGTTGCCAGATACATAAGGATAATTACTATAAAAAATGAAGAACAGACATCTTTTATTAACCGAGTTATAAACAATTGTTTCCATAAAAATGCAAATTTTTCTAGTTTTTTTATTATCCTGACAGTCCTGAAGGGATTTTGGCAAATTTGACACTGCTAGGATGTTGTCAGATACATAACGATAATTACTATAAAAAATTAAGAACAGACATCTTTTATTAACCGAGTTATAAAGATTTGTTTTATAAAAATGCAAATTTTTCTAGTTTTTTTATTATCTTGATTGTCCTGAAGGGATTTTGGCAAATTTGACACTGCTTGGATATTGTCAGATAGATAAGAATAATTACTATAAAAAATGAAGAACAGGCATCTTTTATTAACCGAGTTATAAACAATTGTTTCTATAAAAATGCAAATTTTTCTAGTTTTTTTATTATCCTGATTGTCCTGAAGGGATTTTGGCAAATTTGATACATCCCGGATGTTGTCAGATACATAAGGATAATTACTATAAAAAATGAAGAACAGACATCGTTTATTTACCGAGTTATAAACAATTGTTTCTATAAAAATTTTAAAAAATCTATTTTTTTTTATTATCCTGATTGTCCTAAAGGGATTATGGCAAATTTGATACTTCCTGGATGTTGTCAGATACATAAGGATAATTACTACTAAAAATGAAGAACAGACATCTTCTATAAAACAAGTTATAAACAATTGTTTTTATAAAAATGCTAATTTTTCTAGTATTTTTGTTATCCTGACAGTCCTGAAGGGATTTTGGGAAATTTGACATTGTTTGGAAGTTGTCAGATATATAAGGATAATTACTATAAAAAATGAAGAACAGACATCTTTTATTAACCGAGTTATAAACAATTGTTTCTATAAAAATGCAAATTTTTCTAGTTTTTATATTATCTTGATTGTCCTGAAGGGATTTTGGCAAATTTGACACTGCTTGGATGTTGTCAGATACATAAGGATAATTACTATAACAAATGAAGAACAGACATCTTTTATTAACCGAGTTATAAACAATTGTTTCTATAAAAATGCAAATTTTTCTAGTTTTTTTATTATCCTGGCAGTCCTGAAGGGAATTTGGCAAATTTGACACTGCTTGGATATTGTCAGATACATAAGGATAATTACTATAAAAAATGAAGAACAGACATCTTTTATTAACCGAGTTATAAACAATTGTTTCTATAAAAATGCAAATTTTTCTAGTTTTTTTATTATCTTGATTGTCGTGAAGGGATTTTGGCAAATTTGACACTGCTTGGATGTTGTCAGATACATAAGGATAATTACTATAACAAATGAAGAACAGACATCTTTTATTAACCGAGCTATAAACAATTGTTTGTATAAAAATGCAAATTTTTCTAGTTTTTTTATTATCCTGACAGTCCTGAAGGGAATTTGGCAAATTTGACACTGCTTGGATGTTGTCAGATACATAAGGATAATTACTATAAAAAATGAAGAACAGAAATCTTTTATTAACCGAGTTATAAACAATTGTTTCTATAAAAATGCTAATTTTTCTAGTTTTTTGGTATCCTGACAGTCCTGAAGGGACTTTGGCAAATATGACACTGCTCGGAAGTTGCCAGATACATAAGGATAATTACTATAAAAAATGAAGAACAGACATCTTTTATTAACCGAGTTATAAACAATTGTTTCCATAAAAATGCAAATTTTTCTAGTTTTTTTATTATCCTGACAGTCCTGAAGGGATTTTGGCAAATTTGACACTGCTAGGATGTTGTCAGATACATAACGATAATTACTATAAAAAATTAAGAACAGACATCTTTTATTAACCGAGTTATAAAGATTTGTTTTATAAAAATGCAAATTTTTCTAGTTTTTTTATTATCTTGATTGTCCTGAAGGGATTTTGGCAAATTTGACACTGCTTGGATATTGTCAGATAGATAAGAATAATTACTATAAAAAATGAAGAACAGGCATCTTTTATTAACCGAGTTATAAACAATTGTTTCTATAAAAATGCAAATTTTTCTAGTTTTTTTATTATCCTGATTGTCCTGAAGGGATTTTGGCAAATTTGATACATCCCGGATGTTGTCAGATACATAAGGATAATTACTATAAAAAATGAAGAACAGACATCGTTTATTTACCGAGTTATAAACAATTGTTTCTATAAAAATTTTAAAAAATCTATTTTTTTTTATTATCCTGATTGTCCTAAAGGGATTATGGCAAATTTGATACTTCCTGGATGTTGTCAGATACATAAGGATAATTACTACTAAAAATGAAGAACAGACATCTTCTATAAAACAAGTTATAAACAATTGTTTTTATAAAAATGCTAATTTTTCTAGTATTTTTGTTATCCTGACAGTCCTGAAGGGATTTTGGGAAATTTGACATTGTTTGGAAGTTGTCAGATATATAAGGATAATTACTATAAAAAATGAAGAACAGACATCTTTTATTAACCGAGTTATAAACAATTGTTTCTATAAAAATGCAAATTTTTCTAGTTTTTATATTATCTTGATTGTCCTGAAGGGATTTTGGCAAATTTGACACTGCTTGGATGTTGTCAGATACATAAGGATAATTACTATAACAAATGAAGAACAGACATCTTTTATTAAGCGAGTTATAAACAATTGTTTCTATAAAAATGCAAATTTTTCTAGTTTTTTTATTATCCTGGCAGTCCTGAAGGGAATTTGGCAAATTTGACACTGCTTGGATATTGTCAGATACATAAGGATAATTACTATAAAAAATGAAGAACAGACATTTTTTATTAACCGAGTTATAAACAATTGTTTCTATAAAAATGCAAATTTTTCTAGTTTTTTATTATCTTAATTGTCCTGAAGGGATTTTGGCAAATTTGACACTGCTCGGATGTTGTCAGATACATGAGGATATTTGCTATAAAAAATGAAGAGCAGAATTGTTTTATTAACCGAGTTATAAACAATTGTTTCTATTAAAATGCAAACTTTTCTATTTTTTTTTTATTATCCTGATTGTTCTGAAGGGATTTTGGCAAAATTGATACTACTCAGATATTGTGAGATACATAGGGATAATTATTATAAAAAATGAAGAACAAACATCTTCTATTAACCAAGTTATAAACAATTGTTTATATAATAATGCACTAATTGCAAGATTTCATATTATCCTGATTATCCTTAAGGGATATTGTTAAAATTTATACTGTATAAATATTGGCACATATATATGGGTAATGTATTTAAAATATAAAAGAACAGACATCTTATATTAACAAAGTTATAAACAATTTTTCTTTGAAATATATATTATGTTTCTCAATTTCATATTTGGCGCTTCTTTTGTCAAGGTCAATGTTCAATGACTCAATTGCAATTTGATTATACCCTTTTAAACATTGTTTTCCCATTATTTAACAATAATTTTGAACAGAGTAATGTTATGTGTTGAGAGTATGACTGAAATGAGTATACAATGGTATATTATTGAATTTTAATAATATTTAACATATTTAGTTGACCTTGGTATTACAATGATGCGCGCGCATCTTACTGTGTTTACATGGGCTACTATCCCGAATCGTCTGCTGCGAATCGTCTGCCAATTTCACCGTCATGAGTGGGAGAATATATCCAGAACATGGCAGCAGCCAGCAGACGATACGGCTGGGATGAAGTTTTTCTCGGCAGCGCAATAGTGTTCAGGCTCAGTGGTAAGGCAAGGGAATTGTATTTTGAAATTCCTTTATGTAAGCGGCCTACCACTGGCACAGATATGGTGCGTTGGTTAGAAATAACCTATGCAGGACGCACCATATTACCACCATCATTTTTTCCGACTTGTGCGCCAAGTTTTTATGGTTCAGCATGGGCGCACCAGGTTTATGCACCGCAGGCGCCGTTAAATTCGTTGTCTCCAGGGCATGGAGTGCACGAGTTGCCAGTAGGGAGGATCAGTTTAGAAGAAATTGAGTCCTTGCTGGCAATAGAGGATCGTTTTGCGGTGGTAGACATACCACGACCGGAAAGTCCGACAATAGTCGTCACAGTGAGTGACAAGGGCGTACAAGAAGGAAAAATGATTGAAGAGAATTGCCTGCCGGAGGAAACAGCGAAATGTGAGACTGAGGAAGAACACAGCGAAGTAGCTGATGAACTGGACATGAACACAGTATATGACGACAACCTGCACGAAATGGATCTGCAAATGGTCAACGAAGAGGACATCGAGAATGGCGACTTGGGCATGAACGTCGGAGAGGACAACTTGGCATGCCCACCTGTGCAAGTTTTACGCCGCACCCATGGAGGGCACGCCACTGGTGATATCGTGTTACATTCCAGGAACGACGTTATCTCTTGCAGAAGTGTTCCCAAATTTTTTGTAGTGCCATCCCTTAGACCGCTTATGTGTGAACACCCCCCTCCCTCGTTCAGTGCAGTGACCTTTGTGTTGTTTTCATTTATGACGATTATATGACGATTTTTGTTAGTGTTTAGTTTTTTGGCTAGTTAAGTTGCATGTTAGATTAATAATTTTAATTAGATAAGAAAATAAAATACCCTTTTCCTTTTTAGCATTTGTGATTTGAATTTGGAATTTGTTAAAACGTTTTAGGTACGTTTTTATTGAGTTTACATTATGTTTATAATGTTTTATGTTTGTATGCTTTTGCATTTGTAATGTCATAGGTTTTATACCTTTTGTCTGTTTTTAACATGTTATGTTGTGTTTGTACATTTGTACCTGTTTTGCAATTTGTCTTGCGATTTTTGTATTCTATGTTTTATGCTTTGTCTCATATGTGTAATATGGGTGATGTTTTATGTTTTATTTGTTTTATGTATGTGTTTTATGTTCTGTGGTTGCAGAATTTGGAAACTATCTTCAGTTCAGGATTTAAGAATAAATATATCGATTTTGCGATATATTTATGTCTTAAGGGGAGGATAATGTGACAAGGCGAGGGTAAGCACAATAACAGATAAATAACTTTTTATAAACTCTTCTAAATTATAGTTTCAATATTCATATTTTAACTCTGTTTATCTGTTTAAGTTATAAATGTCAAAATTCAGTTTAGAAATTCTTATCGTATTATGATAGTCAGGACATTTATTTGTTGATAATTAAGTCTAGAAATTATTGTGTATGCGTACGTGACTATGGATGCCCTTGCCTATGCACCCCATACCCCTAAGATAATCCTGTCCTGGAGATAGCGTTTTTGTTTTAAGGCAGTCGGCATTAGTTAGCCATGGGATAAACATGGAGCAGTCTGCATTAGTTAGCCATGGGATAAACATGGAAGAGTTTTAGTTTTGGGCGACGCTCGCTCTGGGTTACAGAATGTAACCAGTTTGGTTAGTTATGTTTAATTAGTTAATATTCTAATCATGTAAATAAACATTAGTTTAATTGTAAATAAAGTTTAGTTAGTAAATCAACAAGTTGTGTTCATGTCCGTAGTGTTCATCAGTGTAAAGTGTAAAAAGCCGCAAGTGAAGAGTCTGTGTGTTCTTCCTTCTCAAGAAGTCCTTATCACCAGTAAGAGTCAGCAGTATTATCAGTCAGCTTCTCAGAGACCCCCCCTCGTGTTACAGCTGACATTTTTGTTACCGAATCAGTTTTGACATTTCGAGAAAGTGATACAATTTTATTTTAAGTTGTTGCTATTGTGCATGAATATTATACATCATAGTATATTGAAATGAATAAAGATAATATTTAAAATGCTATATATGTGATGTGACAATCAAAAAAGTCAAAATAACAGCGAAGGTACTGTGGCAGAAAATATAATATTTCTCATAATATGTGTGATTTCTGTAAGCCATTTTATCATATTTAAATTTATATTATAATTTATAATATTAGTTGAATGTTACAAAATGCACAATACATGAAAATTCAGATTAAAAAGTTGGAAAACTTGAATCGCAATAAATGAAGATTCTTCATTGAATATATACCAGGCTTTAAGTGGAATCAGTTGCACAAGCTGGGAAATGAAAATACACAAAAATACGAACCATGTGAATTTCTATCTTTAACATTAACATTACATGTACAAAATCTATAATAAATACACGAATTATGTCAAAAATAGATTTCTATTTGATACAACTGCAAGTATTATACAATTTTAAGACAATTTTCTGCTTCTTGTATTATATCTTGTTCAAATATTAGCTTAAGAAACACATTTTTATATATTCATTATGTGTACCTAAAAGATTGTTTCCTGTTAGTAGAAGATATCTGTTGAAAATTTATATTTTCATAACATCTATTCCTCATATAATCTTCTAGGAAATTTGTAAAATTTAGTACTTCAATCGGTAATTATGTAAGAATTATTACATCCCCCACTGCATCACATAATATTTGACGTCCTATCATTCGCATTCATTGCAAATATTTTATAAAATAGAAATTGCAAAATTATTCTGACATGAAAAATAACCTTGCAATATTTCAATGCGTAACCATTTTGTCATTTTTGTCCGCTGTCGGCGCTGACTATTTTTGTGCACACCGCCTAAATTGAAGGTTGATACATTTTTAGTAAAATAGAAAATATTTAAATTGCATGCATTAGTATTTGTTTATGTCTAGTTTAGTTAGCTATGAACATTTTGTTTTAGCTTTATGTTATATTTTCTATTTCTGTTTACTTCGTATTTTACATTTAATATAATATTAATTCATAAAAATTCATTAAAATAAAAATACATTAAGATACAAAGTTTCATAAGACATGATTTTAGCGCACGCGTCATTCTTAGAAACGCGCGGCTTGCCGCGAGTTTTCTAAGGGGACAAGTGCGCTGAAATGTCTTATGAAACGTGTATTTTATACAATTTTTTCTATTTTGGTAATTTTTTCAAAAAATGTTCGTTATTTCATGTCCAGGAATTTCAATTTCGGTTGTTTAATATGAAACTCATTTGGATGTTATAAAGAAGTACTTTATGACATCCAAATGGGTTTCATAAAGTACATATTAAAGAACCAAAATAGAATTTTATTCTTTTTCCACCATGGCCCACTTAAAATAAAGTCAATAACTAATGTAAATAAATGCAATTTAAATATTTTCCATTTTACTAAAAATCTATCAACTTTTAATACAGGACGTGCTACACAAACTACCCCCATTTTTAATGAAACATTCATTTAAATAATAATAAAAAAACGGTTGTTCCATTTAAAAAAAATGAATTTTCAACTTTACGTTCACGTAGAAATAATAATTTTTAAAAATTGTCGGTTATCAATTTATATTATTGTAAACAACTTTCTTTATAAAACTGTTTTTACAGATTATACATATTCTTTTCTATTCTTGAGATATAGAGTGATAAAAAAAATCAACGAAGTTTAATTACGCCGGAAGTGGTTGATCATGAGTAATTTTTTATGGTTTCATATGTAAAATTTTCTGCTGAATTCAATGGTAAAATAAAAAATATAGCATTTCATTTAAAATAAGAAAGTTAGGGTCTACTTTCGGTTAAACCGAAAGCGCTACTGTTTTGAAAATATATTAGTTAAACCTGGCATTTCTAAAAACCACTAGATACCATATTTCGTAAAATAATATTAAATACTTTTTAAAATAACTCGTCCTGGGACAGCTGTATATATAAAAGGTGTAATTATACTTCTGGAGAAAAATGAAAGGGCATATACCAAATTTTAACCACATATATGTCCCTGGAATGCACACATTACAAGTGTGATTTAACATGTTTTTGTCTCTGCAATATAGCATAGCTAGCTATGTAGTCATTAATGTCCACCCAAAATCACAACAGTCTCAGTGATATCACAAAACCAGTATTATACCGACATTTCAATACTCTCAAATGCGATTGAATATGCATTTGTCTCAGTGGTGTCGCATATTTAACTATGTAACTGTCAATTGTCCTTTACAATCACAATCATTTCTTTGCAAATGATAATATTGATTTTTTTTAAATCACTGTATTTGCCTAATTTGACCATTTCTAGTGAAACATTACATGTAATATATCCAAAATGCCACATATTAAATAATTATATAATATGTATATGGTGCATTTTAAATAAGTCACAAATAAAATTACCATACAACATAACATTTGGTAGGTCTAAAAACATCAGATATGAAATATTTGTGTGATATAACAATATTAGTAAATGTTTCAAATGATATATTTATTTAATATTACATTTTGTAATAATAGAAAAACAATGTTTAAAATGCAATATTTATAGTTGTGTTATGTTATGTAGTTAAGAACATTGAAAATGTAAGTCACAAATGAGACATTTTTCGTAGAATTTTAAATGTCGCTGAGACAATCGTTGCATACTGGGTAGTACTGACCAAAAAGAGTAAAAAAGACTATAAACATGGGTCCGATCTTCAATAGTTTCCAAGATATAAGGCAGTGTAAAATGAGTTTTTACAGGGTTACCTCTGCTATCTCGAAAACTATAAGAGTTACGACTTCGATTAAATAAGACTTTTTGTTTACCTTTCAGAGGTCAACTTAGATGTGCTTTTGTTTTTCTTAAATCAAATAATTGTACTATACTCTGTTCTATTTAAGCCATTCAGCAGATGGCGCTAACACCAGCGCCAGTTTGAAGTAGCCGAAATTACATTGGATAAACTTGTCTCTTGTCTCCAATTTCAGCCAATCAGAGAATTCAAAACTCTGCCCTATTCTCTACAATACTGAATAGCTTAAATGGAACATGATATAAGTTAAATGTTGTGGCAACCTTGGCCAATATTTGATTTTCAAATAACTTCGTTACTATTAGAAATTGAGGAAAATGTTTCAAATAAAATTTTATTGTTTTTATAAATAAATAAATATATCATCAAGGCATATTACCCATTGCTGGGTGTGCCAATCAGCTTTGTATGCAGATATCGGTAATGATGATGACATATTTGTACCGTGCGGGCGTTTACCAGGCGTC
>OY720450.1:41411005-41413505 GCA_963082715.1 Harpalus rubripes
AACAATCTTTATACGATTTGACTGTATTTTATATTTCATATTAAATGGATATAGAGTTATAAAATTATAAAGTAATTAAATTTCATAAATTAGCCAGCTATGCTTGAAACAGCTACTATATTAACAAAATTCTGATTGAAAGATGTCAGTGTCAAGTGCAATTGACATATTCGTAGTATATTTGTGTTATAATTTTACTTGAAATATAGGATCTTTTTGCTCGATACTTTCTGTATGGAATTTGTGTAACATACATACAACTGTCGAAAGGTAATGTACGTACAAGAAATTTAGAATCTTTTGCAAGGAACTTTCTGTATGGATTTTATAGAGAATACATAGGCACTTACGAAAATTCTACCGGTAGATACTGCATCTACCGACTGTGTTCGAAAACACGAGTGGTACATCTACCGAATTCATGAAGAATCTAATCTCATAAAAAGGTAGTGATGCAAAGCGAAGGGCGCGCGTTAAAAGTGGAAATGTGTTCTAAGTAGGACTCTGCTCAGTTTGTTAACTACGTCAAATTTCTAACCTGTTTCAAATTTTCAATTTTTTTCATAGGTTATGGATCAACCTTGTTTACCACTTGCGTAACAGTTCACCGGTAGAATTTTTAAAAATGCCTCATTTAACTGACGGAAATTAATGTACTGGCCACATCAGATTTTTTAACTTAATATCCACTGAATATGAAATACAAAATGAAATCAAATCAAATAGAGAATAAAATATTATGTAATATTTTTAATAACATTAATGCCCATATTCATAAACACTCGTAAAATTTTAAATGATCCGTTATAATTTTTATCCAATAAAAACAGTCGACACTGAAAGAAAAATCGAAATTGAGTTTGTCACGTTTGATTTTATTTGTCAAAAATTATAACGAGCCGTTTTGAAACATTACGAGTGTTTATGAATATGGGCATAAATGTAAAAAACTGATATTTAACAGCGTTTTTTTTTAAAAAAAAATCTGTTAAAATCTTCAAATGAGGGTACTTCCGGTCGACCAATTATAACCAAAATCTAATCAGCTCTACATATGAATGTAACGAAGAGGAATACGAAAGAATTACGATTTTTAGAATTATAGTTACCGACGGAGAAAAATCGTCACACACGTACACACAGTTATACAGATATCGCAAAAATGGTAAAATCATATTCTACGGACTCTAAAACGTGCTTATTCATTAAAAACTCACCATCGAATTTCGGTACATTTTCTATACCTAACAGCTAATAAAATATAAACAATTAATCTCTATAAGTATTTCAATCTAGTTTTAGTAATGAGAGTGTTTAAATTTTAAAACAATTCTAATAGCATACTCGTATTTCTGTTTTTCTCGAACATTTAAAACAAATTCATAAATCTGCGTTACAAAATAATATGGTAAATATTTCACCTATTTTAAAATATATTTACACATACAATATTAGATACCTATAAATATTTTAAAATACACACTAGCTATTTGTGTGCGTAAAATGGGACGTCGTGTGGCATTCTCTCGAAATCGACAATGTCCATTTGCGCTCGAAACACACAATAAAAATTCTACAGTCCTCCATCATAACAAAAAATAATAAAATGTACACTTTTTACTTACAGTACTATACTCATTAGTTTTGCAGTGAAGATAGGAACGTATTCAAATATGATTTCAAGATAGTTTTGGCTTTTGTTTTTTCAAAAAACTAATACTAATTTTGTATTGAATATTATGTTTTTTGCATAATTTATTTGTTTCACGTACACTAAACTAGTGCAGTGAAAAAGTGGATATCCCTTGGGAGCGTTCACGCCAAACTTTTGGTGGCAGCATAACTGTTCACAAAATTTAATTAATATTTAATTTATCGTTATTTTCCATTCTTCTTGAGCTATTGCTTCAATCTAATCTAAGCATTTAATATATTCATTTTTGTAAATAAATAAATATATCACGGCTTACCCATTGCTGGGTGTGCCAATCTGCTTTGTACACAGCTATCGGTAATGATTAAATGTTTGCACCGTGCAGGCGATTACCAGGCGTCACATCACGGGCACTCATCGCTGTCGTGGAGGGTGCACCACAGGGGTCAATTTTGTGCCATTTAAAATTCGAAATATTTGGTGTCTGTCGGGATCTAACCCGGTTCCCCAGATTCGCGACCTAACTCTCAGGCAGGCTTATTTTATTTTCACAGCAGTGCAGCATTTTGTTTGGTTATGTAATATACCGACAGCTAGAAATTTGGACAGCGAGCGTTTTTTACTTTGTCGCGCATGAGCGGCAAAGTGCCATTTTGCGTTGACAAAAGAGAGCGCAAATAGCTACTTTGTATATAGACTGTAGAAAAATATATTTGTTCAGTCTATCATATGTTGTTTAACTGTTTTATATTTTGTAACATTAAATTGTCGACAAAAATAGATATCTTCTTCCATTTAATCATTTGAGTAAATACAAAGACATGCGGTGTCATCTAACGTGAAGTA
>OY720450.1:41418505-41516005 GCA_963082715.1 Harpalus rubripes
AAGTCTTCCGCAATCTAATCCTTCCATATGAGTGATAAAAAGGAAGTTCAGTACTGTAATGGACAACGGACGATGCCGCCGCGCCTCCGTCACCGCCTCGCAAGCGATCAGCAAGTGTATATTTTAGCGATGAAGATGACGCAATCACCGCAGGCAACTTGACGACGTAAATAAACTTGTTTAGTCCTGTTTAATTACTTGGGTGACGTGATCTATTGTACTCGTTGTTTTTATCGTTTCGAATAATCTAGAAATCAAAGCCCGGACCTGTATAAATTCTACAGGGAAGACAGCCGGACAGTCTGAAACAAGCGTCGTGAATTGAATAGATGGTGATATAAACAAATAACCGACAATTGAACATAAATAAATGTAATTATATAAATAAATAAGGGAGATAAATATTGTTTAAATAAATAATCTTAGTGTTTAATCTTTAAATTAGTATTAAAATTTATGTATCATAGTGTTAGTTAAATTTATTATCTTTTAATAGCATATAAATAAAAACGTTACAATTGGTGTCAGGTGTGGGATTAATAAACTGTAAAGTGTTAATAAAAATAAATAAAATGGCAACTAAATAATTAAAATTAAGTGAATTAAAAGTAAATGATCTCAAGAGAGAACTGGAAGAACGGGATTCGGAAACACCAAGAAAGGAATCAGTACTTCAAGAAAGACTACGGCAAGCATTAATCGATTCTTGTGAAAATCCTGAGGTTACTTATTCGACCCATCCGACATTGGTCAACTAGAACAAAAAGGAGAAAAAGAAGTAAAATAAAACTCTAGAAGAGTAGAACAAAAATTAGAAGAAATTTCTAGAACACTAGAAGAAAAATTAGAGGAGAGTTCTAGAATATTAGAAGAAAAATTAGGGGAGAGTTCTAGAAAAGTAGAAGAAAATTCTAGAATTCTAGAACAAACGTTAGAGCAAAAATTTGAAGAAAATTCTAGAAGTTTAAAACAAAAGTTAATAGAAAATTCTAGAATTCTGGAACAAAAATTATAGGAGAATTCTAGAAAAAATGTCAGTAAAATTACACAGTCGTCAATGTCTAAATCCGATGTAGTAAAGGCAAGTCTACAAGAAGAAAGGAAAGTAGTAAAATCTAAAACTACTGCAACAATGCACATCACAACACCGGAATTTGATGGAAAATCTTCGTGGCCGAACTATTCTAAACAATTTGAAGCGGCTGCGATAGCACATAACTGGACGAGAAGGTAACAACGTTGTCTGTCTGTATGCGTAGAGAAGCTATCTACATCCTACAAACGCTGAAGAAAGAAGAAGAAGAAGAAGAAGAAGAAGAAGAAGAAGAAGAAGAAGAAGAGGACTACGACAAACTAGTCAATCGGTTTGACATGCGGTATGGCAATGCACACCTGGAGCAGGTGTACCTGACGCAACTGAGGAACCGTTATCAGAGTTCAAAAAAGCCTTCAAAAGAAAGTCGACGTAGCTCGTTTGGTTCATCTAGCACTTCCTGCAGCTCCTAAGAGCATTTTGGAGTGCCTAGCCACTCAAGCATTCATTTACAGAGATCTAAATAGCGAAACACAGCAATCACTGTGATTGGCCAGCCCAAAAACATTAATTGACGCGCTCTCATATGCACTAAAACATAAAGCTACCAAACAAGCTTCACGTAACTAATCGCGAGTGCGAAATATTGATGCTGAGAGAAAAGAAGACACGGAAGATCTAGAAAAGAAAATGCGACGAATAGTAAATGAAGTGTTTGCCAGAAGAAAGAAACTCCACTGTTGGGAATGCGGTAAACTGGGTCATCCGCAGAGACTTTGCGGAAAAGTACAGAAGAAGGCAGAAGCGGAAAAAGAAGAAAATCGTGGCGATTATACTTAGCTACGGGAGAAGCAGCTACCACATTAGGAGATATTGATATAACCATCACTACTGGAAACACCTCCTTTAAACATCGTGCGCTGGTAGCTGGCGTTGAAGACGAATTAATACTCGGTATAGACGTAATGAAAAAGCACGGTTTTAAACTTGACTTGAAGAATGGTGTGGTGATTATCAATAAAGAAAAACTCGTATGGAATCCACAAGACGGCAAGGCTGTGCGTGTACTAATGGCCGAAGACATTACCCTTCCAGAATGAAGTGAAACAATCGTGGAAGCAGAATTAGATGGTAGTTCCTTGGAGGGAAATATTGTTATGCTCAAGCATGATGACTTCAATACTGGTACTGGAGTTGTAGGAAAATCACTAATCGAAGCCAGCCAGATAATAACAGTTTAAATAATGAACGTAAATTGTTATCCAGTTGTTCTTAAGAGAGGAACAATTATAGGAGAATGCTTGGGAATATCGTCGATTATTCAAACTATGAAGACCAAGAAAAACATATCTCAGGATGTTCTTGATACGTTAATCAACCAATTAACAACATCGTTCCAAGAACTGACCGCCGATCAGAGAACTAAGGCAGAGAAATTAATTAGAAGATTTCAAGATGTGTTTCAATTTGACAAAAAAACCAACGGAAGACCTGATGTAGTTCACCATGAAATAGACACCAGCAACACAAGACCCACCCGCCAGCCAGCAAGAAGCGTGAGGAAGCGGAAAGAATAATTGAGATTATGAAGATGGAAGGTATGACCGCACCTTTAAGCAGTCCATGGGCTTTACCAGTAGTGTTAGTGAAGAAAAAGGATTCCTCTACACGATTTTGCGTCGTTTATCGTCAACTTTACACCGTGACCAAGAAGGATAGTTACCCGCTCTCTCAAATAGGCGATACACTACATACTTTGGCTAGCTCGAAGATTTTCTCCACTCTGGATCTAAAGAGCGGATACTGGCAAGTAAATTTTGATACAAATGATAAGGAAAAGACAGCCTTTATCATTGGTATCGGACTCTGGCAATTTACTATAATGCCTGTAATGGACTGCAAAGTTGCGTTCAAAGAGCTAAAACATGCTTTGACAAGCGCACCTATCCTGGGTTATCCTTTACCTGAAGGAGAGTTCATACTAGACACAGATGCCAGCAACGTGGGAATTTATGGCGTTCTTTCTCAAGTACAAGACGGACATGAGAAAGTTATTGCCTACTTCATAAGACCTTGTCAAAACCGGAGAGGATTTATTGTGTTACCAGAAAAGGACTCTTTGCAGTTGTGAAATCCGTGAAACATTTCTACAAATATTTGTACGTAATGAAATTTTTGATTAGAACTGAAATACGATTTCAAAATCGAACATAGAACAGATACCAGCCATCGTAATGCCAACGCATTGTCCAGAAGGCCATGCCACGATGAATGCAAGCTTTGTAGTTGACTAAAACAGAAAATTTCCATCATCGCCAGGACAACAGCAGTTGATGATAATTGGCAGCCCGATGGAATACGCGAAAACCAGAGAAACTACCCGACTTTGAAAATCATACTGGAATGGAAAGTGAATGAAAGGAAGCCAGTATGGAAAGATGTGACACCGCACTCACCGAGTGTAAAATCGTACTAAGCGTAATGGGATCCCATGGTGATTGTCTGTTAAAGCGTTTGGTAGAAAATGCCGATGGAACTGAGAAGAGAACTCAGTTGGTTATTCCTTAGAATAGAGTACCAGACGTGTTGAAAGAGATCCATGTAGGATCTAGAGGCCATTTTGGAGTCATTAAAACTCTAGAAAGATTGCGCCAGCGATTCGCCATTTTCAAACTGTTGTAGGACCGCGCCTGCGCCAAAGTCTGAGGCATCTACCATGATGCTGGTTGGTGTGTTAGGTTTTGGGGTTGATAAAGTAGTTAAATTGATCAATGCGTTTTTGATAGCTGCCATGCTGCCAATTGTGTTTGATTAAGGGATAAATGTTTAGTTTTTGGTGTTTTGTTGTCTATTAATTTGTTGAGGGGTTCTAGAATAGTCGCGCAATTTGAAATGAATCTGTGATAAAAATTAATGAGGCCTAAAAATTCGCGTAACTGTTTTTGTGTGGTTGGTATGGGGAATGTTTGAATTGCTTCAATTTTTGATGGTGAAGGCATTATGCCGTTTTTGCTAATTTGTTGACCTAGGAATTCTATTTGAGGTAAACCGAATTGGCATTTTTCGAGGTTAATAATGATACTGTATTGTTGTAATCTGTCGAAAAGTAGTTGAAGGTGTTGAATATGTTCTTCTTCTGAAAAGCTGCCGATGAGAATGTCATCTATGTACGCAAAACAGAAGTTTAAGTTACGTGTTATTTCATCTATTAGGCGTCGGACTGTTCGTGCACTGTTACGTAATCCAAAAGGCATTTTAGTATATTAGAAAAGGCCGAATGGTGTCGTGATTGCTGTTCTTCAAATTGATGAATTTTCCATAGGTATTTGGTGATAAGCTTTAACTAAATCAATTTTGGAGAATATATTTGCGTTTCCTATATTGCTGGCGAAATCTTGTATGTGAGGGATTGGATAACGATCAGGAAATGTAATTTTGTTAAGTGCTCTATAGTCCCCACAGGGTCGCCAGATGTTTGTCAAATTTTTAGGTACCATTTGTAACGCGGATGACCAATTTCTGGAAGATTAGATGTTTGACATTCACAATTATAAATTCCCACTTGAATAGTCTGTCAAGTCCAATGTGTATAGCTAAAAGTGTACGACCATATAGGTCATAATGATGTGTATATTTAGGTGGAATGACACTCACCT
This sequence comes from Harpalus rubripes, assembly GCA_963082715.1. Lineage (NCBI taxonomy): Eukaryota > Metazoa > Arthropoda > Insecta > Coleoptera > Carabidae > Harpalus > Harpalus rubripes. The sequence goes on from OY720450.1 coordinate 41,423,195, forward strand.
CTGCACCTGAATCGATCAAAAACTGATAACCAAATAGAATGTTTGTGACAAATATAAGTGGACTTTAGACGGAGGGATTAGTTGTCGAATAAGAAAATGAATTATAATTTGTAGATGATAAAAAATTAGTATTGACCATATATTTATGGAATTTTTTCTTGTGATTGGAAAAATATTTGTAGTCGGGGCTTCATTTCTTGGCGACAGGACCAAAACTGTGATGGTACCAGCAGATAGAGTTGTTACGCTCTTGTAGTTGGAGTGGAGGTGTCGCATGTGGTGTAAACCGGGGCCTAGGCATTGTTGATGGAGTCCGTGAATGAATAAACAGAATCATATTGATTTTGAGCCAAAGTGGTGAGTGCTTGTTTTATGTCTAATATATCTGCTTGAATAGTCGTTGGATTGTACGAGTTGACATTTGTAGCATTAACTTTTGCCGGTCGCTCAATTTCAATAATTTTATCAGCTAAATCAGCTTTTTCTTTAATTGACAAATTTCTTGACGATATTACCAATTGTTGAATATGTGTTGGTAGTTTTTGTCGAAAGAAATGTTCTAGTAGCGTACTGTTTTGATTGTTGCTTCCTACTAGCTGCTTCATTTTTCGTAATAATTGTGATGGCATGTCGTTGTCCAAATTCGTAATATTTAATAACGTATTTAAATTTTGAAAATTTGTAGGTGTCGTTCTTTTTAATAATTCTGTTTTTGTTGTAGTGTAAGGATCCCTAATTGGGCGGTTCAATATTAAGTCTCTGATTTCATTTGCATGTTCTGGTCAAAGTGAAGTAATTAGTGCGTTATATCTACCAACATCAGAAGTGATTCGTCGAGAGTCAAATATAATTTCGGCTTGTTGGAACCATAGTTCAGGATCTTCGGCCCAAAATTCTGGTAAATTATTTTATGTTGTGAAATATTAGCTTGATCTTGTTCAGTGCTGTTTGTCGTGGCGGAGTCTTCAATGATAGGACTGGGCGAAGTCATGTTGCAAGGTCGCGTGTTAAATCAAAGGGGTCACCAGTTGTAACGGTATCAGCCGTTACAAAAATGTATAAACGATGGGAGCTTTAAATTGTAGAAACATAAATATTTATTTGAACTGATATTATTTTGCTGCTAGTTTCATGTAATGACAAGATGTAACTGGTTATTTATTCTTCTTTTGCCGCCAAGTAACTTCGGCAAAAACAAATAACAATAACCTAAGACGACGAGGATAAGTTGATGTCGCTACATATCCATTACCTAACCAGGAAGCCACCACGGTCCCTGAAACTTTAGTTAATTTATATATATATATATATATATATATATATATATATATATATATATATATATATATATATATATAAATTAAGTAATACGACTACTCTTAGAAATGCTGACTAAGGGTAAAGTTATAAACTTTCCACAAAGTAAAGCGTAAGATAGATAGACATAGAATAGTCAGTCTTAAGGCAGCTCTCCAGCTGAAAACAAGCTTGTATAACTCTGTATCCGCAACAAATAAACTTTTTTAAAAACAATATAAATTGTTTAATAATATAATTGGCGCAGTCGGTAGGATAGCCAACAATAAGTTTGTAATAGTGAAAAACACAAAAAGTTACTCATCTCATTGTCATATTTTTATATGAAAATTGGCTATCCAGAACAACTTTAAAAGTGCAACGATCTGAAATATATAAGGCTATATCAATAAGACCTTATTTGTCAGTCCATCTCACGGCTAAACAGTGCCCATCAAGGACTATTCATACGTCCCATCAGACCATCCAAGAGATCCTTCTTGCTGTCCAATTGACCACAAGAACCCAGACGACAAGCTTCAAGAACTTCACATCTCGTTTACTCCTGTCTACGAGAAACAGTTCGAAAACCCATAGAAGACTCCTTACAATGAAACCCATAGCCATTAGTCTATTCTTGTAAGTAAAAATTATTGTAATACACAGGGTACTCTCTAACTAGTACTAGTAATAAAGAGTACGAGCCCCGACACAAGGCAATCATATCAAAATCTATGTCAGATTCTGAAAACGAAGAATTTGTAAATATCGCTCAAAATAATATTAGGCGAATTATATTAAATCCAGCTAGATTAAACTTAACAGAAAACAATATGACTTCTTTGCAAGACATTAAAAGTTACGTCGAAATGATCCCAACATATGAAGGGGACATAACGACACTCAATAATTTTATTGAAACTGTGGACGAAACATATGTTATTTTTAACACATTAACATTATCAGCAGCACAAAAAGTGTTTGCTTTTAATCTAATTAAAAATAGATTAACAAATAACGCAAAAAAGATTGTTTCACAAAAAAAATTCACAAATTGGGAAGATTTAAAGTTATTTCTAAATTCTAATTTCTCAGATAAAACAACACCTGAGACATTGTTAGGAGAATTATTTGAAACCAAATATAAACAAAATACAGAAGTCACACTAAAAACAATGTTAGACAAATATGAAATATATAAATCAAAAATACTTGCAAAAACTTACACCTTAGAAGAGAAAAATGCTATTCTCCAAGAAAATCAGAAAGCAATCGTAAACAAATTTATATCATTGTTACCACCCATAATAAAAGGATCTTTTATTGTGAAACAACCTTCGACATTAGAACAATGCGAATCATTATTAAAAAATGAATTTAGCTATGCCAATTCCATACATAATAGCCCATTAACACGAAATGATCAAAAACAAAATGTAAATACTCCAAAAAATTTTACCTTTAACCCTGCACCCAAAAAATTCCCCGGACAATATTTTCCTTCAAATCCAGTCAACATTTACAAATCGCCAACTCCAGGCCCTAACAGGTTCAAAAGACAAAATTTAGTAAACAGCTTTGAAACGCGCAAACTACCACCTCAACCAATGTCTTTACAGACACGAAGTACTCAACCCATGTCCACATCGACAATTAAACAAAATTACAACAATGAAATCGAAAACGAAAATATCGCAGTTGACGAACAAAGTACCGAGGAATATGAAGAAGAAAATTACGATAATAACGACACCAATCCTTTTTTAGAAGAGACCCTAGAAACAACAGAACAAAATACGTAATGACCTCAAAACTAAAATCGATTCCTTTAATAAGATTTAATGACTATTTTATTTTAATTGATTCCGGCTCCGATATAAATTTAATCTCACCAAATATCGTTAAACAAAGTATTGTTGCAAATAAATCAGAATCAGATAATACAATTCATAGTTCAAATGAAAACCCAATTAGCGGATTAAAATTCGTAGACAACAGAATAAATACAGCAAAAAATCAAATTATATTTCATTTTTCTAATAAACCATTTGAAATAGAAGTAAAAAAATTATTTGATCATCAAAAACAAAGATTTATAGTAAACATCCATATAAACAAAAAAGAAGAACAATTATTAGAATTTCTAAAAAATTACATAGTGCCAAAAATCAAATACTTGATATTAATTCCTAAACAATACGAACAAACATTGAATGAAATAATTCAAAAGAAATTTGAAGCAAACATGATAAATTTAATAAAATGTAATAAATTTGCAAAGGATGTCGAGAACGAAGAAAAACAGACCCAAATAATTTTTGACAATCATAACGGCTATTTAAATCATAGAGGAATAATGGCAACTTATCATGAACTCAAAGAAAAATACTTTTGGCCCAATATGATTAAAGATATTACAGAAATTATTAATCAATGTAGAATATGCAAAGAAAATAAATATGATCGATACCCTATACAATTAAATGATAATTTAACCCCTACACCAAAAACCCCTTTTGAAATTATAAATATAGATCTTCTAACATTAAATAAAGAATACTTCGTCACTATATTCGACCAATTTTCTAAATTTGGATTTATTCACCCTACTTTCAATAAGACAGGAAAAGAAACAATGTTAATAATTGAGGAATTCATTAAAACTTACAAAAAACCAAATATGATCATCGCTGATCATGGCCTAGAATTTAATAACGCTCTAGGAAAAAATTATTGTAATAATCACGATATAAAATTACACTTGATTAGTATAGCAAATCCAAAATCAAATGCTGTAGAGAGATTTCAATCTACATTGATAGAACATCTTCGGATATTACATTCAACAAATAAAAATAAAGATTTACAATATATCATAAACAAAGCAATAACAGCGTACAATAATACCAAACACTCAATAACAAGAATGGCCCCTTGTGAAATACTTTTCGGACAAAATGAACAAAACAAATATTTTCAAAAACAAAGATCCGAAGAAGAAGTTATAAATGGCTATTTTATCAATAAATCAGAAACAAATAAAATAATAAATAAAATAATCGATAAAGATAAGACAAAGAGAACAAAAGAAAACGAATTACCTTTAAAATTACCGGATAAAGTCTATGTTAAACAAAATAATAGACTGATGCACAAATATAAAAAACCCATATTTAAAAGAGTTACAGTAGAAAATTATAACCCTATATTAGGAACAGTAGAAATAAAAAATAAAAGACATATTAGAAAATTCAAATTAGATAAAATTAAATTTTGATTCCAGGGCCTTTACCACCGCTCAACTAGTGGAAATTTCAAATAATAATGGATTCCTTTTATTCGGAATAGGTGATTGTAAATTAAAAGAAGGAGAAATAATACATTATTTCAATTATAATATTACCCCTCTTTATGAAGAATATTCAAAATTACATAATATTACGATTAATACTATGAAACAAATTCAAAATAATTATCACCTTGAGGAACAAAATAAAGCATTATCTTATTTCCTTGACGACTTGACACAACAAATTCAAAAGCTTTTTAACAAAAGATCTAAACGAGGCTTAATAAATGGATTAGGCAATATAATTAAATCAATTACAGGTAACCTAGATCAAAGTGACGCGGAAAAATATGATAACTTAATAGACAAACTAAAAGATAATCAAAAGATTCTTCAAGACCAAAACGAACAAATAATAAAAAACGAAAAACACTTAACAGACAAATTCAATTCAAAATTAGAACAAATAAAGTTAAACGAAAACAAATTATCAGAAAGTCTTAATGTCGTAATAGACATCTTAAATAAAAAACAAACGTGGCAAAGTTTAATTGACACGGAAGTAAAAATTAATAAATTATTAATAATTATTCAAAATCTATCGGAATTTTGCAAACATATAGAACTAATGTTGGTAATTTGTTCATTAAATAAACTAGACACCACTATTATAAACCATGACGATTTAATTCAAATCACAGGCGACAAGGATATCTGGTTACAAGTAGATAAGATAACCACATATTGTAGTCTAGAGAACGAACAAATCCATACATTGCTAATAGAACCAGAACTATCACAAAACTCCTATCCTCTATATCAATTATACCCAATTCCCTTCATTCATCATAAAAAATTATATGAATTAACAGAACCACCCACATATTATATAAATAAACACAATAAGAACGTATTAATAGAAAGATTCAAAAGAGAATCTAACAATATAAACTATTGTCAAACAAAAGGCATAGAAGTAAATAATTGTATTAATAATATAGTATTAAGTGAAAATAATGATGACTGTGAAATAATTGAAAAATACACAAAAAACAATGTAATACAAATCCCATATACTAATAATATAATAATTACTTCTCCTGTTAACCAAGAATTAGTTATAAATTGCAAAAACAAAAATATAAAGAAAAACTTTCAGGGAATCTTTAGACTCATCAACGATGGAAATTGTAAAGGCAACCAATGGACATTTAATGGAATATCAACAGCTTACAAAGAACTAGAATTAAATAATGTTGAACTCCCAAATTTTGATACAAAAATAAATAAAATTAATTTAAAACCATTACAAGAATTAAATATTTCATTCCCACAATTACAAAAAATAAAAGAAATTCAAAATCACGAAAGTAACATTCATCATTATTATATAATTTATATTATACTTGTTGTAATAATATTTACTATAATTATAAAAATTGTATATCAATATTATAAGAATTATAAATCTAAGCAGTTAAAAAATAATAGGGAATTAAGGAACTTAGAGAAGATAACCGAAAATTTATAAAATTTGTGTAAAGTTTAAACTTGTCAGGGAGGAATTAAGTAATACGACTACTCTTAGAAATGCTGACTAAGGGTAAAGTCATAAACTTTCCACAAAGTAAAGCGTAAGATAGATAGATATAGAATAGTCAGTCTTAAGGCAGCTCTCCAGCTGAAAACAAGCTTGTATAACTCTGTATCCGCAACAAATAAACTTTTTTAAAAACAATATAAATTGTTTAATAATATAATTTATATATATATATATATATATATATATATATATATATATATATATATATATATATATATTCGGGGTACCGTACCACGTGAACTACACTCCGACCAGGGAAGGAATTTTGAGTCTGCTGTTTTCAAAATATCTGTAAGATATTAGGAATTAATAATACTAAAACAACTGCATTACATCCGCAGTCTGATGGCATGGATGAACGAATGAAAATAACGATCAACCGATATTTGTCGAAGGTAGTCTCCAACCACCAAAGAGACTAAGACCGATAACTCCATCTGTTCCTGATGGCTTATCGTTCAGCCGTGCATGAAACAACAGGGCAAACTCCTGCGAACATCTTATTCGGGCGTGAGTTGCGCCTACCATGCGACTTGGTGTTCGGCCGTAAACCTGGGGCAGACCTGGCCGGGGAAGATTATGTTACGGACTTACGAAGAAGAATGGATAATATTCATAAACAAGTCTGTACGAACATTCAAGCTGCCAAGCGACCGAATGAAGAACCGGTATGACATAAAGGGCGAAAAAAGTGGATATCAACCTGGGGATGTAGTGTGGCTCTACAACCCACAAAGGCGTCGCGATTTATTCCGAAAGCTGCAAAAGAATTGGGAACGTCCCTATGAGGTAATCAAAAGGATAATCGACGTGGTATATAGAATTAAGAAACGACACACCTAAAAGCCGAAAGTAGTACACTTTAATCGGCTAGCCCCTTTCGCCAGTGACAACTACGAAGACCATAATGGAGCAACGGTTCGTCGAATCATAGTTCAAGAACCGATTTCTGAAAACTTCATAGAAAACTATTCCTTTGGCCGCAGGCGGTGTACGGCGTGACAAAAAAAGAACACCGAGATCTGTTCACCGTATCTTTAGATTATTCCCTCGACCACTGCGTATCAGAAGACTTAAAGATGTCCCGCGACATAGCTTCAGTCTTTAAGGCGAAATTTGGGCGACTACAAGAACTGGCCAACCAACATCCAACTGTTGGGAAAACGCTACGACTGAGGGATAGCAATGCAGACCATCAGCGGTACATCACATCTACTACCTGGTTACAAAAACGCTCGTTCCAGAAGCCGTCGTATCGCAGCTTATCATCTGCTAGAGAATGACATTTTGAAGCTAGCCGTACCGAAGTTAGGCTTAGATGGTTTAAGTTGGAGGACTGTTAGGAACATGTTAGAGATCCTCTTCTGTTTTACCGGCGTTGAAATTCTCGTTTGCAGCTTTAACCTTAACGGACATAAAGAAGAAGTCCAGCGAACGATCGACTGTTACTTCTTTATGACTTCGAAATGCACCAAGAGTAAAACATGCAGATTTCGTCATCACGAACTGTTCAGAGACGAAACAGTCTTAAAGAGGGGGCGGTGTAACAGACAACGGACGTCGCCGCCGCGCCTCCGTTGCCGCCGCACGAGCAAGTGTCTATTTTAAGTGATGACGCAATCACCGCAGGCAACTTGACGACGCAAACAAACTTGTATTCGTTGTTTTTATCGTTCCGAATATTCTAGAAAACGAAGCTCGGACCTAAATAAACTCTACAGAGAAAACAGCCAGACAGTCTGATATAAACAAACGTCGTAAATTGTATAGTTGGTGATATAAACAAATAATCGACGAGTAGTAAACATAAATAAATGTAATTATATAAATAAATAAGATGAATACTGCACTGATTACCCTGACCCTGGCAACGAAGTACTTTTATCAGACTATATGATGTGCAAAGTGTCAATATCAAATCTATGGAATAAATAAAATAAATAAATATATCACGGCATAATACCCATTGCTAAGTGTGTACAAATCTATGGAACAATCAAATAAACAACAATTTATACAAACGAAAAATCATCAAATATTATTGGAGTAACAACAAAATATTAGAATATATAAATGAATTAGACAAGATCTTTACACAGAAAAAAGAAGAAATATGCTGTGAGTTTGATATCTCTGCAATTAAGACGGCATCCAACAATATAGATATATCAAAAGAAATTGTGTGGAAAACGAAACGCACCCGAGCCACACCCAAGCTTACAAGAACAAACGAACACTGCAGGCAACGGTAATGGCGGCTAGCCCATGAATGTATTAACAGTAGTTTGTGTAAAATATTTATAAAATAAAACTCTTAAACGAAACCTTACATTGTGGCAGCGAACTGGAAGTGTTAATAAACGTATAAAATTTCCGTATAAAAAAGTTTTTTAGCTGTTTTTTCAGCATGACTACCTCCTTCTTTGTATCAAATATCAACTCCAAAACAATTTTCATTTAAAGCAGAGAATTGGGAATAATGGCAGCTGTGATTCATCAGACACAAAACCGGAAGAAAAGTAAATCAATTCCTTGATCTATTTAATGGGATCCCAAGTAGTGATGTGCCATTAAAAAATTCCCACAACGAATTTTATTTTTTCCCGAAAAAATTTTATTTTTGATATTATACCTTGACGCCCGTTCTTTTTCTTTGCATGTTTGTGCCTTATGCCTGCCTATTACCTACTCTTAAATAAAGAATTTATTGTAAAAATACAAAAATATTACATTATTATATATTAATATGTGTTTAATTAGTAAAACGCCCTCTGTAATTATCAGAAGTAAAATTCAACGGTAAAACCTGCAGATTGCGTGGATAATTGAAGATGGATGGCACAGGCGAAAGCCATGTGTCCGTCTGAAACAAATGTTGGACGTGCAAGTACAAATGGTGCGGACACAGTGTTAGGTGCAAAATTGAACCAACAGCAACCTCAACAATGTACGCTAAATTACAATGATATAAGCAGCCAGATACCGAATTTTGGCGGCGATTCAAATGAAGATGTGCGTTATTGGATATATAAAGTCGATGAAATTAAGTTAGCTTATGATGTACCTGAACGAGTTATTAAAGTTTTGGCAACAAAACAATTAACTGGTAAAGCTAGAGAAGGGTATAATTGCACACCAGGTACTATTGAAAAGACCTGGACCCAGTTAAAAAGCGATTTAAAACTTTTTTCGGTTGCCAAGAAAGTCATGTGAGGCTCATGCGTACCATGGAAGCACGTAAGTGGAAAACTGGTGAAATTTTCGCCACTTAATTTTATGAACAGTTAAAGTTAATCCACAAATTAGAATTATCAGAAGCTGATGTGGTACAATACGTAATCGAAGGTATTGACAATTATGTATTCCGCATGCAAGCTATTGCTGCACAAAATTCAACACAAAACTGATTAAAAGCCATGAACCTGCTTACTGAAAATCAAGTGCATCGAGCACCTTTTGCAGCGAAGGATCATCGTCAGCCAAAGACAAGTTCAGTACAGAGCAGCAGCAGCAGTAGGAGCAGTAGCACGGGTGCGAATCGCACGATCCGTTGTTACCACTGCAATGAGGCCGGAGATACCAAGCTCCAATGTGACAATCTGGTTCGTGATAAGGTGTCATGTTACCAGTTTGGTGATCTAGGGCATATTTCCCGCAACTGCTCAAATAACGCAAAGCAGACTGAACAGCCTTCTTCCACAACTTTAGTCATGGATAACCAAAGGAAATTATCTAAGTATATTGTATCAATTAATTTATCTAATTCAATTGTATATGCTTTAGTAGATTCAGGAATTGCAATTTATTTGGTATAGGAATCTGTTTACAACAATATTTTTCTAAGTACAAAATTTACCAAAAAGATTCATGTATAATTTATGGAGGCATAAACAATTCTCATTTAGAAATTATTTCATATATTAATGCTAATTTATTGTTACAGAACTAAGAGAGAAAAATCTTATATTTTATGGTATAGAAGAAGAAAAGAGGGAAAACCTAGGAGAAAAAATTACTCAATTGTTAAATGAAAAAATGCAGCTTGTCAAAATAACTATACAAGACTTTGAGGACATAAGAAGGCTTGGGAAATTCAACAGAGATAAAATAAGACCTGTATTGGTGGAACTAAATTCGAAACGAATAAAGAAAGAAATACTATTGAAAGCTAAAAATCTAAAAGGAACCAAAGTCCAAATCGATGAAGACTATAGTCCAAAAGTAGCACAAGAAAGAAATATTTTAAAATCACGTCTAAAAAAGCAAAATTGGAAGGATGTAAAGTTTATCTATATCAGAACACTCTCTACATAAATGACAAGGCATACACTTGCAAAGATTGCGAACAAGGTCTCGAAATAAAAGAATTAAGCAAAGATACATTAACCGCTCCAGGACACTCACGCACAAAATCCATATCTCTCCAGGAGCTCGGTAAAGTAAATAACGAAGAAAGTGAAAACGAATCGGATGAGGAAGTCCCTCAATTAAAATTAAAAGAAGTAAAAGGAGCAAAAAGTGTAGAAAAGAAATTGAAAACAAAAAACACAACACAAATACAGAATACAGGCCCCATGGACAAACATATTATCACAAGATCACGAAGAGACAACACTCCAAAAAACTTAGGAAAAGCCTAGACAACCTAGAAGAAAAGTCAGGAATTATGTTTTGGAATATTCAAGGATACGGTAACATCTTTAAACTACATACCTCAGAACAAGATTTCATACTACATCACAATTTAATATGCCTCTGTGAAACTTGGACTAATTATGAAATAAAAGAAAATCCACATTTTTTAAAAGAGTACAATAAATATCAACAAGTAGCAACAAAAATTTTTACCACTGGTAGAGCTATTGGAGGCCTTGTCGTCTTTTCAAAATGTATCTTAACAGACATTCAAATTATAGACCAAGAACCGCACTGGATGTTCCTCAACATCAAAAATAATTATAAAAATATCATCATTGGAGTAGTGTATTTCTCTCACTCTTACGATTTCCCAACGCTTTTAGATCTATTCTCGGAAACATTAGAAAATATATTGCATAAATATCCAAACCATTCCTTTATAATAACAGGTGACTTTAACTGTAGAATCGGTGGTTTAAACAATTGCGATGAAATACTATTGGAAAACACAAATCTACTCGCTACTCGAGAAACCCGGGATAAAATAATAAACAAAAAGGGAAAGGATCTTGTTGAAGCAATGGAGAACCTAAACTTACTTACCCTGAATGGAAGAAGCTACAGTGATACGCCAGCAAGATATACATATTTGAGTAAGAACGGCAAGAGCACAATAGATCTAATATGGACAGATCTGTCTTCAATACAACTAATTAAGGATTTTCTTGTATACGAAGAAATATTTATTTCCGACCACTAACGACGTTACTAAATCGGAAATGTATATACAAGAATTAGCAAGGCAATTCGATACCTCGATCAAACACGGAAATACTAAGGAGCAATATTGCTACATTAAAAATAAAATAGAATTAGCTTCCAACAATATAGGAATAATAAAGTACAAAACCGTTTCTAACAAACCGTATAGTCGTAAAAATAATGCAGGTACGATGGAACTTGTGCTAACCTAAAAAGACAAACAAGAAAACTATTGCGGCAATGCAAGGCGAATCATTTCGACAGCGAGTATATTAAGGTTTACGTAGATTCAAAAAAAGAATATAAACAGTATATCAAACAACAAAAAATCAACTCAAAAAATATAATCAAAACCAAATTAGAATCCGTAACGGACCAAAAACAATTTTGGAAAACAGTTAAAAGCTTAAACCCAACAAATTCCACAGCAAATAAAATAAGCATAGAGCAGTGGTCACAATACTTCCAGGACTGGTATGCGAACAGTATCCCTAATATTTCCAGTTTTTTAGATGCGCGCCATCCATACATGGACTCCGAAATCACAAGATGGGAACTTAACTATATACTAAAACACTTAAAATCATTAAAGAGTCCAAGAATAGATGGAATCGCGAACGAACAGCTGAAAAGTCTACCAGAAAACTGTAAAACCTGCTTACTAGATTTATTAAACAAATTTTTAACAAATGAAGATATCCCAAAACAACTGAAAGCTGTGAAACTTACCCTAATACACAAGAAAGGGGATAAAAATTTGATGGAAAACTACAGAGGAATCGCGGTGTTAAATACAATTACAAAAATATTTACCTCTATCCTAAACTTGAGAATGGAAAAGTGGACTGAAAGCCACAACATTTTACCTGAAGCGCAGTCTGGCTTCAGGAAAAACAGGTCGTGCATAGACAATCTATTTGTTTTAGACTCTATTGTAAAAACATCATTCTTGAAGAAAAAATCAAACGTATATGCCATATTCGTCGATTTTAGAAAAGCGTTCCCCACGATATGCTCTGGCATAAAATTTTCCATCTAGGTATAAGCGGGAAAATAGTACGAGTTATGCAGAATATTTACAAAGAGGCTAGCTTACAAATCAACATTAATAACGAACTATCAAAAGAAATAAACATAACTAAAGGAGTAATGCAAGGTGAATGCACGAGCCCTTTGCTTTTCGCACTTTACATATCAGACCTTGAGACAATCTTCAAATCAAGAAATTTAGAAGGATTTTATATAAATCATAAAACCGATATACTCACCCTGCAGTACGCTGATGACATAGTCATACTTGCAAATTCACCTGTAGACATTCAACACAAGTTATCAGCCCTAGGAGATTTCTGTAATCAACTTCATCTAGAAATTAACTCGGATAAAACCCAAATTATACATTTTCATCGTGGAAGACATTTGAAAAATAATATGAAATTCTTCTGTCAAGAAAAAGAAATTAAATATACAAAATCATATACCTATCTGGGAATAGTATTTCAGGCATCAGGCGTATACAATGAAAACACAAACAATAACATGATAAAAGCGAATAAAATTACAGGAAACATCAAAAATATCATGATAAAATCAGGAACTAATTCTTGGCATACATATACAAAACTATATAAGTCCCTCCTGATCCCTGCACTACTGTACGGTGCCGAAATTTGGGGCTTCTACAAACACAAAGATATTGAAAAAGGACAGGTGCAGTTCTTCAAAAGCATGTTACGATGGCCAAAATCAACACCGAATTATATTGTTAGAATTGAAGCTGGCCAACCAAAGTTAGAACTCCTCATTCTTCAAAGAATATTGAAATGGTGGCAAAAAATACTCATGATGCCAGAGGATCGATACCCGAAGGTTTGCTATGAGAGACTAGTCCAACTTAAATCAAATAAAGCAATCAGTATGAAACTCAGAACAAACTTAATTGGACAACTAATCTGGATTCAACTCTCACAAAAGCTTTCCACAAGTGGGTGTGGACCAAACAAAGCTGTACTGTCGTTAAAGATGAATTTGATAACATCCTGTCAGCTTACAATGACGTTCTTTATAAAAGAGATATTCAATCTATAAAAGATTCATCATACAACCCTAACTTTAAATATTTTAGCATTCATCAAAATTATTTTACCCTGCCTGTCCCATACAATATACTTACCCTCCTCAGCCGTCTCCGTACGTCAAATCCTGAATTATCATTCTTTAATATAGAGGGAGCATATCACACATTTAATGGCGCGGAAATCTGCGACATCTGTAATACATTTAAACCAAACAACCTATACCACCTCCTATTCGAGTGTCCTATTTATAATCCTCTCAGAAGAACCTTCATCCTGAAGCATACCACCCAGGGCGGCCAGGATGTCTTAGAAGCTTCCCAGAACATAAGGACCCTCCTAGGAGAAGTTTCCGTGCAGAAGATGTACGACACATATAAATATATTAAAGCAGCACTAAGACTGCGTGCATTTATAATAAATATGTAAATATCAAATATAAATATTGTAATCATATATAAATGTATGTAAATAGTTTTAGTAATATTTTAATACCAATTAAATGAAAGCACTTTGCCAACTCTTTTGTACAGAGATGTATTTTCTTTTTTCTCTAAACAAAATATATATTATTATTATTATTATTATTATTATTATTATTATTATTATTATTATTATTATTATTATTATTATTATTATTATTATTATTATTATTATTATTATTATTATTATTATTATTATTATTATTATTATTATTATTATTATTATTATTATTATTATTATTATTATTATTATTATTATTATTGTTACAGAATTTAAGCAATGTGATATTATGTGAACTTGCAGTTGTGCGAGACACTGCAGTTCCTTATGACGTTATTCTGAGTCAGACATTCATGTCCACACCAGGAGTCTCTGTATCTTTCAGCGATGCTGTAAACATAACGTACAGGCCTGAAATAGCTGTAAATTGTTACGACAAAAATGGTGACAATGAAAACGCTATTCGTAACATTGACATAATCTCTGACAAAAAGACTGAAGATGTGATAGTAGACTTAATAAACCCAGAAATACCTTACGACAAAAAGACTGAAATAGTTAGTTTAATTGATAGTTATTATGATAAAATGAAACTAAATTCAGAACCTACAGTACATGAAATGGCAATTAATCTTACCAAAGATGTACCATTTTATTTTACACCGCGTCGTTTATCGTGGAACGAAAAAGTAGAGTTGCAGAAAATTATTAGCGATTTATTAGAACGGGGAATAGTTCGCCATAGTGATTCTCCTTATGCAAGTAGGATTGTATAAGACTATGCATTGATTATCGCGAGGTAAATAAGATAACTGTAAAAGAACACTATCCATTACCTTTGATCGCTGATCGTTTGGATAGATTGCGCGATAAAAAGTTTTTCACGTGTTTAGATCTGAAATCAGGATTTCACCATATTAAATTGAGTGAAGAATCAATTAAATACACATCGTTCGTAACTCCAGAAGGCCTATTTTATTTTTGAAAATGCCTTTCGGTGTTGTAAATGGACCGTCCAATTTTCAACGATACATTAATTTAATTTTTAAACATTTAATTGAAACGGGCTCTGTTCTTATATACCTAGATGATATTTTAATAGCGACAGCAGATTTAGATGACAATTTGAAAATTTTAAAGTAAATTCTGGAATTAATGGCAATAAATAAACTTCAGCTTAGATTGGATGTATGTAGTTTTACGGTAACAAAAATAAAATATTTAGGTTACTTAATTAGTAAAATTGGAATTCAAGTTAGTCTGGATCATATTAAAGTTGTTACAGACTTCCCGTGTCTAATAAGAGCAAAACAGTTACATCGATTTTTAGGATTAACTAGTTATTTGAGACGTTTTATTAAAGACTAGTCTATCATAGTAAAACCAGTATTTCAAGCTATTCGTAAAGATAATAAATCATTTCATTTGGTGAACAGGAATATAAAGATTTTGAAAATTTAAAACATAAACTTATAAATGCACCAATTTTAGCAATTTATTCTCCTCTAGCATATACTGAATTGCATACAGATGCGTGTGCTACTGGTTACAGTACAATTTTATTACAAAAAGGTGAAGACAATAAGATGCACCCCGTATTTTATTACAGTAAGCGAAAACTGAAACCGAAATTTGCTACCATAGTTTCGAACTAGAAATACTTGCATTAACACGTTTTTGCATTTATTTACAAGGAATAAAATTTGTAATAGTTACGGACTGTAACTCTTTTAAATTAATAAAGGCGAAAAAAGATTTAAATACTCGCATTGCGCGTTGGGCTCTAGCTCTACAAAATAACGATTATGAACTTGTGCATCGCAGACAAGAGCAAATGCAACATGAAGATGCATTGAGCAGGTGTATTTTAATCATTGAACCAACTTCAATTGAACAGGCGCTAATTTATACACAGTCAAAAGATCCAGTTATTCAAACTATAATTGAAAATTTAGAGAAAACAGAATGTTCAAAATATGAATTAAGAAACGGTATTCTTTATCGTAAAAAACGCGACGGAATATTATTTTATGTACCTGAATCTATGAGTTATCAAATAATACAAACTTGCCATGCCGAAGTAGGGCATATAGGTGTTGACAAAACAATTGACTTGATTACACGAGTTTACTGGTTCCCAAATTTGAAATCGCTTGTTAAAGAATATATCCCAAATTGTTTAAAATGTCTATTATATAATTCAGCATCTGAGAAAACAGAAGGGAGATTAATTTTGAGTAATAAAGGTAATAAACCGTTCCAGAATGTACATATCGATCATTTTGGTCCTCTAGAAAAAACAGAAAATGGTTTTAAACATATTTTACTAATCGTAAATGGTTTCACAAAATATTGTTTTTTACAACCCGTAAAAAGTACGACCAGTCTAAAAAGTGTAAGAAAATTAACAGAATATATAAAACATTGTAGTACTATGGAGATAATCATATCAGATAGAGGTACTAGCTTTACGTCAGAAATGTTTAATACTTTTGTTGAAAAGTATAATATAAAACATGTTAATGTTGCTACCGGTTCTCCAAAATGTAACGGGCAAGTTGAGCGCGTAAATAGATTTTTTAAATGTATTTTAGCTAAATTAAGTTCACCGAATACCTGGGATACTGCTTTATATAAGTCTCAATTCGTAATTAATAACACTATTAATCATACTATAAAAAATACTCCCACTATGTTACTTTTTGGCATGAATCAAAAAGGATGAAGTTAGAGAATATTTAACAAATATTCAGAACATAGATAACGAAATATAGTATATTAGGAATGACGCTGTAAATCAGACTATTCAGTTACAAGAATACAATAAGACTATATGGGGTCTCGTGGCTGCGTGCCTGAGTGTCTGGTCGCGAATCTGAGGAACTGGGTCCGATCCCGACCAACGCCAATTATTTCCAATTTTAAATTGCACAAAATTCACCCCTGTGGTGCACTTTTCACGCCAGCAATGAGTGCCCGTGAGGTATAGCCTTGTAAACGTCCACACGGTACAAATATGTCATCATCATTACCGGTTTCTGCAGATTGGCACACCCAGCAATGGGTAATATGCCGTGATGATATATTTATTTATTTAATAAGACTAGATATGACAATTAACATAAACCCCCTACTCAATATAAAACTGGAGATTATGTTATGTTACGAAACGTCGTAACGGTGAACCGGGTGTAAATAAGAAACTATTGCCAGCATATAAAGGTCCTTATGTGACAAAAAGGTTTTAGATTGTGACAGATACGTAGTTAGTGACATTAACGGTTTTCAATTAACCCAAAAGCCGTTTACAGGTATTTTTGGTCCTGATAGAATTAAATTATGGATCAGAGATAATCTGAAGATCCTGGCCAAGAAATGGATGATACTGAGACTGAATAATCTATTATTTAAGAGAATAGATATTTATTTATCTTTTGTGACTTTTTGTTTAAATATTTAAGTAAAGGGGAAAAATAACCTCTTGGGGAGTTTTGTGTGGACTGTGTAACGAAGGTTGGTAGTAAAAGGTATAGAGAGGGACAGGGGGGTGATAGTTTATGGATGACTCAGTTTTTGTTGTGTTACGTATTTACTTATGTTTTATGTGGAAAATAAAGAATTTATTGCGAAAATTTAATTAGTAAAACACCCTCAAACGATAAATAGATATTAAAAAGTAATTAAAAAATAATACATTTACACTATGATTAAACAAATATTAAACACTAATTAATACTAAGAATATTATAAAACACTTAAACACTAAGATTATTTATTTAAACAATATATAACTTACTTGTTTATTTTATTTATTTATTTATTTATTTATTCATCTTTAATTCGTGCTTTCCAGCGTTGAATTTTTACAAAAATTGGTACAATTCATGTTGAATGGTAGTAAATAATATTATACACAATACATCACACATTATTTCATTTTATTGCTTCCCTCTTCTTCTTAAGTGTCTTGGCCCATGACTCTCCGCTACCCCATTCGTCCAGGACGTGGAACAGACTACATGTTTGTCTTGTGAGTTCCCTGCAATGGTAAAGTAAGTGTATTATGTTTTCTTGGTCTTCATTGCACAAGCGACAGGTTCGTTCTTCTTCTTTCTTCCTGTATTTGTTCTCATTCTCTTCATTCCCAAATCTCAGCCTGGCTACAAGTTTTATTGATTTCCCGGTCTTGTTTTCTAGGTATTGGGGCGTTGCTATGGGTCGAATTCGTTTATATATTTTGTTGTACTTCGAATCTTTTATTTTGTTGTCTTGGTCCTGTTTTTGTGTATCTTGATCTCTTCTGCATAATTCCCCATTGATGTCCATGTTTTCTTCTCGTTTCCGTTCTACTTCCGAAGGTGCATAGCCGTTTCTTTCGTAGTATCTGGTCCTATGGACCTCCCAGTTATTTTGTGGTAATCTCTTTTCTTCTTTTTTCTGTATTTCCCTCCAGTATTGGTAAAGTATTCTATTTGGATCGCATTTCCTGATTTTCACTTCGTATTTTGTTGCTCTTAGACCTGCTGCTATTCTTAATTTATTTCTGTTTGTTTCTTCTAAGACAATGTAGTGCAGTGTATTCGTATCTAATCCCAGAGTCCATTTTAACGATTTTAGCTGAAGTTTTCCAACGATTCTTTTTCTCTCCAACCCCAAATTTCTGATCCGTACATAATAATGTTTTTTAAAATATCAAAAAGCATTATCCTGATTTTATAATTATTTGTAAATTTTCTTTTCGCTAAACTCTATATTTCTTTCATTATAAAGTTAGCTTTCTTCGATAGCTGTTCTATGTGTTTCTCTTCGCTGTTGCTTTGTTTGAAAGTGTACCCTAAATACTTAAAATCTTCAACTCTTTCTATTTTTTGTCCTTTCCAATTCCAGATTACTTCTTTCTCTCTTCCTCCTCCTTTTTTGAATTTCATAATCTTCGACTTCTCAACGTTTAACTGTAATTTTTTCCTGTCTAAATAACTGTTTAGCCTTTGATCATCGATTTCATTTCATCTTCTGACTTGGCTAGAAGTACTAAGTCATCTGCATACGCGAGCGACCAGAATTTTGCCTTCCCTACCGTAACTCCTCCTGTTTGTCCCCTACTGAAATGCTCTTCGATATCCGATATATATATTGAAAACAGGGTTGGGCTTAATGAGCAGCCTTGTCTCACTCCCATTACCGTCCAGAATTCCAGTGTACAATTTTCCTCCACCCTGACTACATTCACTGTTTCTTTATATATTTGTTTAATTTTTTCCGTTAAATGTGGGTCTATATTTTTCTTATTCATTATTTTTATTAGGATGTCTCTATCGATGGAGTCAGAAACAGCTTTTAAGTCCACAAAGAAAGCATATAATTTACCTCTTCCTTTTAGTAACTCTTGTTCCGTTATGTAATTTAGAATATATACATTATCCATAGTGCTTCTATGTTTCCTAAATCCTGCCTGTGTGTCCGGTAATATCTGCTTCAGTTCAAGTTCTTCTTGTAGACGTAGATTTAGTATCGATGCATATATTTTATATATATTAGTATTTAATAGGGTGATGCCCCGATAATTACTCGTAAGATTCCTTTTCCCTTTTTTGTAGATAGGAGTTATTACTCCTTTTGTCCATTGTTTGGGAAATCATTTCCCTTCCACACTTTGTTAATTATAGATGTTATGATTTTTACTACATTTTCTCCGCAGTAAATCCAAGCTTCATTAGGTACTCCATCTTCACCGGGGGCTTTATTTTTCTTTAATTTTTGTATTTATATGTTTACTTCCTCTTCTGTAATTTCTGCTATTTCTTCCGTGTTTGGATGTCTAGCTTTCTTCTGTGAATTTAGTTTCTTGTTTATCTTCTTCATCGCATAGTAATTTTTGGAAGTACTGTTTCCATTCCTCCATGGTAATATCTTCATCTATTTTCGTAGTAAGATATTCTTTCTCTTTTTATGTATTTCCAAGCTTGTGCTTCTGATGTTATATTGTAAAGATCACTCATTACTTTTTGTTTGTAACAGCTTTATTTTTCCTTGCACAGATTCTTATATTCTCTGATTTTCTGTTTGTATGCTTCTGAGGTAATGTGCCCTTCTCTTAGGTGTCTTAGATATCTTCTTGTTTCTTTTTGTTTTTCTTTACATTCTTTATCCCACCAATTGTTCCTGATTGTTGTGTTTCTGTTTAATTTAGTCGTCCTTTTTATTATTGTGTTGTTTATCTCTCTCATTAAAGTATTTATTTGTTTTTCTTGGTTGCATTCATTTGGTTCTAACTTTTCGATGTTTTCTTTATATTGTTGAATTGCCTCTTCGTTCCACAACATTACTTGCCGATGCAAGTTATTACTTGTGCTGTTGCAGATTTGCGTTTTCAAGGTGACAGATTAAATGCTGGTCTGAGTCAGTTTGATCAATTACTTGGAATGTTTTAATGTCATATAGTGCCTCTTTGTTTACTATTCCGTAGTCTATAACTGATGCTTTATTTTTTATATTAATGAAAGTGAACTCACCCAGTTCATCTCCTTCATGATTTCCGTTCAGAATATTCCATCCTCTTTCCTCGCACCATTTAAAGTATGTTCCTTCATTGTTCTTTTTTTTGTCTTTTGAGTTCCATTTTTCTATTTCACCGGTTAATATATCGCATATGCCACCTTCCTCTGCTGTCCTTGCGTTGAAATCTCCGCCAAATACTATTTTATTTTCATTTGTTTCTGCGATATTCTCTTCTATTTCTTTAAGTATTTCTTGTATTCTGTTGTTGTTGTATATTGTTATGATACGCCATTTTTCGCCGTCCAAAATTATCTGTCTTTCCTGTATGTTTTCTTTATAATTTGTATTTACTTCTATTTCTACTATATGTTTTTTGACACCGGTAATAATACCTCCCATTGCTCTTCCCTTTTTGTGTTGCCTTGTGGCTTGAACATACTTCCATCTAAATTCTTTTGGCAACTTTTGTTTGGTTGTATTCCAATTTTTTTCTTCCACCCATATTTCTGGTAACCCTATTATATCATATTCCCTTATATAGTCCCAAAAATCTATGCTTTTACCTTTAATTTCCTTAGTATTCCAAAATCCTATTTTTAAGTTATTTATTATGCGTGTTTCCCTACTCTTCGCAATTCTTTCTAAAAAAAATGTATGTGTCTTCTTTTCCGTTGATTCTTCTATCTGTGCTTTCATTTCATTCCATGTAAACCATTTGTTATTGATTCTTAGTTTCTTATATGCTACTGTGACTGAGTTACCTTTCTCTCTTTCGTCTCTAGCCAGCGTTCTCAGTTTAGCTTGAATTTCACGTTCTTGTTGGGTAGAAATGCTCTATATATATATATATATATATATATATATATATATATATATATATATATATATATATATATATATATATATTCTCCCTTTAATATTTTTTTTATTTTTCATGATTTTTTGCTTTTCTTCCCAATTCGGTAACTTTACGATTACTGCTTCCTTCTCTTTATTTTTTATTTTAAATGCTTCTGAGATAGTTGTGTCTACCTGAATTTTACTTTTAATCCACTGTTCTACTCCTTGTTTTATATCTGTGTTTTCTATTGTCACACGCTTTATTATGATATTATTTTTCTTTTCGCGTTTTTCCCTTGTTTCCTCCAGACTTTCCAGCTTTTCGATTCTTTTAAGTAATACTTCTTTCTCTCTTTTCCATTTCTCTTCTTTGCGCTTCAGTTCATTTTCTAGGGTTTTTATCATTGAGTTATTCTCTCTGATTTCTTTTATCATCTCTACTTTGTTAGCTTGAATTTCCCCCCGTAATCCCTTTTTTGTTTAATATCTATTTCTTCGCTTTTTGTTGGTGAGCGTAGTGTCCGTTTACTTCGTTTGAATACTTCTTCTTGTTTTGTTAGCTCTATTTCAGTTCGTTTGCGTTTAGAAAGTTCCTCTGTAGATCATATACTATTTGACCTATCTCTGGCAGTGTTGTACATCTAATGCGCCTATTTGTTGTTTGCTGTTTCGTCACTGTTGTTTTGTGCGTTGCGGCTTGGCCGGCGTTTTACTGGTTATGTTTGATATCGCTAGCTGTCACTATCAGCTTATCTATTGTGTTGATGTTGCTGCCTATTTCGTAAGAGATGTCACTACTATGTACAAAACTGGTGTGAGTTTTTGGTTTTCAAAAGGTTGCTTACTTAAGTCACGTTTTGTTTTCTATTCACTTTATCTACTCTTATGTTTATCTGAGTAATTTTACCTTAATGTGATCAAACTGGCGTCCTTTTCAGGTATTTCTACCGTTTTGATTTTATCTTTACAGATATTCTTTGATCTATGTATTTAATATAGCACTAATTTTCACACGACCTTCACCATTCAACCAATCTCAATTTCGTCCTTATTTATTTATATATCTATATTTATTTATGTTCACCACTTGTCGACTATCTGTTTATATCACCAACTATTCGTTTCACGACTCTTGTTTATATCAGATGGTCCAATGCCTTCGTTAACAGTGTTTATGTACTCCGGCGTTTGTATTCGAGAAATTACTGGAACATCATTCTAGATAAAAACATCAAATACAATAGATTACGTCATCCGAGAAATTAAACAAGTTCGGACAGGTCTGTTTACAACGCACGACGGTCCGTGGCTAATGCGTCATCGCTAAAAATAGACAGTCGCTCACGCGGCGGCGACGGCGGGCGTTCCATGTTACACTACTCCCTCCTTAAGACTGTTTCGTCCACGGAACAGTTTGTGATGACGAAATTTGCATGCATTACCCTTGGTTAGGGCCAAAGCTGCAAACGAGAATTTCAACGCCGGTAAACGGAAAAGGATTTCTATCATGTTCCTAACAGTCCTCCAATCTAAACCATCTAGACCACAGCTTAACTTCAATACGGCTAACTTGAAAATGTCATTCTCTAGCAATTGATCCCTCATATCGCACAACGAGTTCCACAGGCTGTGATACGACGGCTTCTGGTATATGAGCATGGTTTTGTAACCAGGTAATAGATGTACCGCTGATGGTCTGCATTGCAATCCATCAGTCGTAGCGTTTTCGCAACTGTTGGACGTTGATTTGCCAGTTCTTGTGGTCGCCCAAATTTCGCCTTAAAGACTGTCGCGGGACATTTTTAAGTCTTCTAATACGCAGTGATCGACGGAATAATCTGAAGACACGGTGAATAGATCTCGGTGTTCTTCTTTCGTCACGCTGCACCGCGCCTTGCGGCCAAAGGAATAGTTCTCCATGAAGTCTTCAAAAGTTGGTTCTTGAGCTATGATTCGGTGAACCGCTGCTCCATTGTGGTCTTCGTGGTTATCTCCTGCGAAAAGGGTTAGCCGATTAAAGTGTACTACTCTCGGCTTCCCGATAGGTCGTTTCTTAATTCTGTATACCACGTCGTTTATCCTTTTGACTACCTCATAGGGGCTTTCCCAAATCTTTTGCAGCTTTGGTGATAAACCGCGACGCCTTTGTGGGTTGTGAGGCCACACTACATCGCCAGGTTGATAACACCCTTTTCGGCCTTGATGTCATACCGGTCCTTCATTCGGTCGCTGGCAGCTTGAATTTTCGTACGGACTTGTTTAAGAATGTCATCCATTCTTCTCCGTAAATCCGTAACGTAATCTTCCCTGGCCAGATCTTCCCCAGGTTTACTGCCGAACACCAAGTCGCATGGTAAACGCAACTCACGCCCAAATAAGTTGTTCGCAGAAGTTTGCCCTGTTGTTTCATGCACGGATGAACGATAAGCCATCAGGAACAGATGGAGATGTCGGTCCCAGTCTCTTTGGTGGTTGGAGACTACCTTAGACAAATATCGGTTGATCGTTCTGTTCATTCGTTCAACCATGCCATAAGTCCAAAGCATTCACAGAGTAATGGATTCATAGAATCCGAAGTTAAAAACTTTAAAAATCATATTAAGAAAGGATCAGATCCTTATAAATTGTTATTAACTATTCGTTTTACGCCATTGCAAAACGGATATATACCTTCTGAGTTACTTATGGGTCGAAAGATTCATGGAATCGTTCCTGTTACTGCTAGTCAGTTACGTCCAACAACATTTAAAGAAAGTATTTTAGTAGAGAAAGAAGATAAAAGGAGAGAAAATCAGAAAAAATATTTTGATAATCGCCATAAAGTTATCAATCTACCAGACTTCCCATAGGACTTAGGACAGCGAGTGTGGATTTCTGATTTGCGACAAGAAGCTAAAGTCAAAAGTAAACATGATTCACCACGATCCTATATAGTAAGGAGTCCGATGGAGGTATATAAAAGAAATCACAAATTTCTACATCTTCTTCCGAGTACATCTGATGAGATCGACAGAGAATCACTTACCAGAGTAGAGAATAGTGAAACTGGTGTTGCTAATAAGTTTGAGAATGTCACAAATAAAACAACGCCTGTTACCAGACCGAATGAAGAGAATACAGACGCTCCAAAACCGGGGGGAAGATGTGTGGAAAACGGAACACACCCGAGCCACACCCAAGCTTAAAAGAACGATCGAACTCTGCAGGCGACGGTAATGGCGGCTAACCCAAGAATGTATTAACATTATAGTTCGTGTCAAATATTTATAAAATAAAACTCTTAAAAGGTACTGCATATTTTAATAAGAAAACTTACAGAAATAATAATTAGTAATACATTCAAACATTCTAAACCCTGGTACAACAATGAATGCTGGAAGCTAAAGCAAACAATGAATCAAAATCAAATAAATTCGAAGGGGATAATCTTAAGAATTTCCTAAAAGCTAAAAAAGATTATAAAGTGAAACTACAAGAAGAAAAACTTTTTGGCAAACTGTTAGTCCTTACGACCCAGAAATGACGAAACAAATACTTAACTCCAGCAGAATGGTCCATGTATTATAAAGAATGGTTTGGTCAAAAAATAACAGAGGAAACAAAGTTGGACTACGAAATAACACAACTGGAACTGAATTATGCACTAAATAGCTTAAAATCAAGTAAATCCTTAGGAACCGACGACATTATTAACGAGCAACTACAAAACATACCCGAGAGTGGAAAATATTACTTAAAAAACTTTTTAAGTCTATTTCTTAGAGAAAAAAGTGTACCAAAAAATCTTGCCCAAATTAAACTTACTATGATACAACTATAGAGGAATTGCTCTAATTAATACTTTAACTAAGCTGTTTATATTTATAATCAATGCAAGATTACAGACCTGAGACACAGTCCGGATTTAGGAGAAAAAGATCATGTGTGGATAACCTCTTTGTTTTTAATTCAATAATACAAGCAAGAATGCTCACTACTAAAGAAGGAACATATGCAATATTCGTTGACCTCCAAAAAGCATTCGATTCCATCCCACACACAAAACTCTGGACAAAGATATTCCAACTAGGTGTGAGCGGTAAAATAAGGCTTTTGCGAAATTTATATAATCAAGCGACAATACAAATTAACACCAACTCAGGACCCACATGTCATATTTATGTTTCAAAAGGCGTGTTACAAGGGCAATGTACTAGCCCTATACTCTTCGCGTTATACATAGCAGACCTAGAAACAGCGTTTTGTCAACTTGGACTGGAAGGATTGTATATGAACCATAGTACAGACATACTATCTTTACAATATGCCGACGATTTAGTACTTTTCTCATATTCTCCTATCGATATCCAGAGGAAGTTAAAGGCATTAGAAACTTTCTGTAACTCTCTAGATTTAAAAATAAACCCTGACAAAACTAAAATTATGCACTTCCGTCAAGGAAGATCGCGTAAACAAAAATTTAAATTCATATGTCAAGATAAGAAAATTACCTTCACCAATTGTTATACCTATCTTGGGACAGTATACAGAACATCGGGAATATTCACTGAAAATGCTAAAGAGGTAGTGAAAAAGTCCAAGAAAGTTACAACACGTATAAAAGACACACTACTAAAATCTAAAACATTTGATTGGGATGTAGTTTCACCAACATGACTATATGCAAGCGAAACTTGGGCAATTAATAACAGAAATAATCGAAAAAGGGCAAACCCATTATTTTAAAAATATCTTGGGATGGTCAAAAACAACGCCTAATTATATTGTTAGGCAAGAAACACACCAAAATAAACTTGAACTACCAATATTTAAAAGCATATTACGGTGGTGGTACAAAGTTCTATTAATGAGTGGCTCTAGATATGTAAAAGTATGTTACAACAAACTGCTACTTTTGAGCGAAACCCGAACCATATCAGCTTCCAATCAAGAAGAATATAACTGAACAAGACAGCTCCAAACTATCTTACAAAAAGCCAACTTCACACACATCTGGGAGAATAAAAACTTCTTAGAAGTTAAAAAAGAGACACATAATATCATTAATTCCTACAACTAATACCTCTAACCCAGATATTTCAAGAATAGACCTCTCTTCCTATAACCCAAACTATAAGACTTACATTTTCACTAATATCTTTGAAACATTTAAAGTTCCCTTTAATGTTCTAAAAACTGTAAGTCAATTACGTACCGCTATCATATCAAAGTACTTGGTCAATACGGATTCAACAAACTACAAAAAAGTCCTATTATCTTAATTCACTGTAACTAAACTCTTTAATATCTCAAATTTCATAAATAATGCTATAAAACTAAAAGCATTATATCGCGTGCTTAGTTCCGCCTTCTGGAGGCAGGGATAAATGACAATTCCTTGTTTAGAATTACATGTTATTTAAATTTTTTGGACGTTTCGGGAACTGGCTAGTTCCCATCTTTAGCTTATAATTTTATTTATTACATTGATAAAGTTCACCAACCGTGAGTAATTTTTAGTAAATGATACATGTTGAAGAATAATATAATTCTAAAGGTCGCCCTTGAATACCAAACCTTCAATTACGAGTAAAGGTGAACTTCACCTCCATTCTTGTTGGTTGAGGGATTAAAACGACAGACAGTGAAGTTAACCTTTACTCGTAATTGAGAGTCAGTTTAACTTAAATACTTTCAAAACAGTAGGCATGTTTTGTGAGCAGTTTGGGTGGGCGTGTTGCGTGAGAAATTTGGGTGAGCATGTTGCGTGGGCAGTTTGAGTGGGAATGTATCGTGGGCAGCTTTGGTGATCAGGACTCAGGACAGAATTTAAACACTTTTAAAGACTGTTAGCGTTAGCACTGTGGGTTTAAAGTGTCTAGACGGGTTAGATCTACGTATAGACTATTTTAAAACACTATCGGCGAAGCTCGGCGTGTATTTAAAATATGCCAATATTTGAAAGTTGATGTAACCATAACGACGTACATTTTACACGCTACAGCGGGAAATATTCGCACGCGCTACTGAAAGCACATATAAAACGGCAGAACTTTTCGTTTTAAATTGTGAAAATGAATTTAATATTAATAAATGTGTATAATTTAATAAATTTTGTATAAAATTTGAATTAAATATTTTTCAGCGCCAAATGTGGCCGTTTTTCATTCAAAACATAGTTGAAATTGTCCAATAAGTTGGAATAATATACAATGTTCATTGTTTTTCCCTTTTCAAAAAAATTGATGTGAATTATGCCGCGTGCATTCCAGAACACTATGGCCATGGTCTTGCTGACCGATAAGACTGCTTTTGTCTTTTTCGGCGCAGATTTGCCAGATACATTCACTGTTTGACTGTTTTATGTTCTCAGGTATGTAGTGATAAATCAATGTTTTGTTCATAGTTATGAAACGATACAAAAACTCTTGTTTATTGCACCTGAACATCGCCAAACCTTCAAACATATGTTAGTTTTTGGTCGACTACGAGTAAATGCGGCACCCATTGTGCAGATATCCTTTTCATAGCCAAATGTTCATGTAAGATATTGCGCACACATTTATCTGAGATCCGTACTATCTCAACTATTTAACGTACTTGCAATCTGCGGTCTTTTAATACAATGTCATGGATTTTATCACTCATTTCTCATTTGAGCGTCCTAAACGTTCGGCACCACTTGTATTTATGTACGGCTACATGGAAAATCAGTATACCACTTGCGTATCATTTTGATTGATAACGAAGAGTCCCCATAATATTTATCAAGTTTTGTTTTGATCTGCGTAATGGTTTTTTACGTAAAAAATAATATCTAATCAGCACACTAAATTCACTTTTTTCCATTATTGCAAAATTACGAGATTTAAAATTTGGAATTGTGACGTCAGAATTTTACCGGACTTATCAAACGACCCTCGTAAGTCGCTTGCAGCAGTGTAGACAATGACGGCCAACACTTGGCCATATTATTGTCAAAACCACTTCAGATAAAACTTCTCATGTTGCAGGTTAAGTATGTAAAAATAAAATCTGGTTCAACCGGAAGTTCTACCATCATGCAAATACCATGATTCATGAGCCTCTAAAGGAAAATTAAAAAAATAATTATAAATAAAAAAGTTATTTTGGGTGGCCCGATTTTCAAATTCGCTCGTGTATAATTATTTTTATTATATTATTTGCAAATAAGTAATCCATTACAAAACTGGATTAAAAATACAATTTTTATCCTTAAAGATTAGTTATAGTAGTAAAATGTTCCTGTTAATTATGTAACAATATATTAAAATCTGTAAAATTAAAATTTTATTGCCGAAAATAATTAAAATAACGCTAGTTTATAATATTGGCCCCCCTTTAATTTTCTTTCCGACATTGATAACGGACCCTTGCTTCTATACCTATTTGTTTTGTCGGCTCTATTAGGAAGTTTTCGATAAGGCAGGGCGGAGCTAATTGAGATCAACCTTAGCAATACACACCTGCGACATCTATGTGTCCATTCTGGTACTAGAATTGCATATTAGTTATTCTTTCTGTACTAAAAAACTACGTAAGATATTTTTAAAAATGGACTAATATATTTCATAAATATGTATCTAACTCTCTACAATCTTATTACCTTCCGTCACCTTTAGGTAAGGAAGGTATTGTCTTTGGTCAAAAAATTCGATAATGAGTTTTTAATCAATAAGCACGTTTTAGGGTCCCTAGAATACGAATTTACTATTTTTACGATGATGTCTGTATGTGTGTGTGTGTGTGTGGATGTGTGTGTGTGTGTGTGTGTGTGTGTAACAAAATTTTCGTCTGCGATAACTCTAATACTACAGTTACAAAAATTATAATTTTTTCGTGTACTTCTTCGTTACATCCATATGAAGAGCTGATTAGATTTTGGGTACAATTGGTCAACCGGAAGTACCATCATTTGAAGATTTTAACAGTTTTTCTTGAAAAA
The DNA here is from genome assembly GCA_963082715.1 of Harpalus rubripes. Lineage (NCBI taxonomy): Eukaryota > Metazoa > Arthropoda > Insecta > Coleoptera > Carabidae > Harpalus > Harpalus rubripes. Next base: position 41,452,624 of record OY720450.1, read on the forward strand.
ACTATGTTAAATATAATTTTTTCACATTTGACGTTATTATAAATATTAAAGAATATTTTATTCTGTATACGATTTGACTGCATTTTATACTTAATATTAAATGGATATAGAGTTAAAAAATTATAAAGAAATTAAATTTCATAAAGTAGCCATAGCTATGGAAACAGCTACTATATTAAGAAAATTCTGATTGAAAGATGTCAGTGTCAAGTGAAATTGACATAGTGTGTTTGTCTTATAATTTTTACTGGAAATTTAGGATCTTTTTTCTTTCTGTATGGAATTTGTACAAAATACATACAATTGCTTTAAGGTAATGTACAAGGAATTATAATAATAATAATAAATCTTTTATTTCTGCAGATACATTACACTGTATATAGAAAACGTCACAAAATAATAATTTTCTGTATGAAATTTGCATAAAATACATGCAACTGCCGGATGGTAATGTACAAGAAATAGAATATTTAATTTAGCAAGGAACTTTTCGTATAAAAATTGTACAAAATACATAGAACTGACGGAAGGTAATGTGCTGGACGCATCAGATTTTTTTTTTATATGTTAACATTTTTAAATAAATTATAGTTGAAAAATGGCGAATATTGTCATACGTAATATAACAAGTGATATGATTATCATCGATGATATTCTCGAGTGAAACCGAGTTGCAAATTTCACGAGTCCGAAGGACGAGTGAAATGTGCTGCTTCGGTTTCACGAGCAATATCTTCGATTATTAATCATATCACGAGCTTATATTTAATGAGAGAATATAATGAATTTTGTGACACATTGTGTGTGTGTTGCTAACCAAGTTTTAATATATTGTATTACAACATGGTTAATTTGACAATTGCTTATTATTTTCATCCTTGTTGATATCAACCCAACGTTTATCACACATTTTTATAATCAAAATTGACTGTCAATGTCAAATAAAGAAAACAAATCCCTTAGTTACGAATATGAATAAGGTGATAATTTCTTTGTTTTTTTCATCGCTGTGATAGACATGTAACTAGGGAGATTCTGAATGTTGATTTTTCTAAAAAACAGATTTGTGATTGTATGAATTGAATCTTTGTGATCCTGTATTTAAAATTTCCGTTGTTAATTTGTAGTATTACAGCCAGAACCGTGGAAAAGCGGAGACTTGTTTTTGATGCCGTTACGCCGACAAGTGTACCGCCTTAATGGCGCGGGCGCCCCTTGAAAGAAGCCAACCTACATGCGGTAAATTTGACGCTACAAATTCAAGAGTTTTTATCAAGAATACATACTTAACTTATAATTTCATTAATATTCAGCACTTGTAAATAGCAAAAATATGATTTAGGTAAGAATTTCTTATCTAAACTATATTTTTGCGTCTTACTAAGAAAGAAAAAAAAAGGATTAAATAGAAAGAAACCCGTCACGAAAAAATATCAATATATACTACAAAAACATAATTTTTTAGACAAGAAGTTTTTGTTTTATGTTATAAAAATATGAAATAATTTTGTGAGATGAATAATTGTCTCCGCTATATGCTTGTGCATAATAAATTCAATCAAATAAACGATTCTATACTTATTTAATTTACAAAATCATCAGTTACCTAGATGTCTGAAGATGCCCGAAAGGATGAAACGATTATCACATAATAATTAATAAAGGGGAAGTGGATAAAATAAATGAAATATTTAACTTAAAAATTCTTTTTTGTTAAATAGTAAATATTTATTAAAATATCGAGTAACAGTTGCATACAACATTAAATTATGTGCCATATTATACTCATACAACACAATACAATAAAACAAGTATACAGTATTAAATAGAATAATATAAATAGAAATGATTAATTTTTAATTCTAATTGTACCCACAGTGTTTTCAACTAAACTACCGAAACCAGACAGGACTATTTGAGCATAATTCCAGAAAAACCACAAAAATAAACCAAAAAGGACCAGGTTTTTTATACAGTCGACGATATACAACCTAAAACAGAATAAAAAAATATTTATTGCAAGAAATCAAGATACATAATATGAAAATTTTCTTAGGTTAGAGTAAGTTAGTTTAATTTTTTATTACAACTACTGACCATTTATTTAAAATACTGAAATAATAAATAGCAGCCTAAAATAATGTTTACAAATTTGTAATTTTATAGATATTTGTGTGATTTTGATATACGAGTAAATACCTACATACAGGATGAATTCTTTAAACCCGTCCCGTACTCCGTACATAGCCTGTTAACACGGGAAAATCGCTGCTCCCCGCTTCAACAGGGAATAGTTGTTTTATCAATAGAAAGATGCATCAAATGACACCAAATACATGAAAATTACGTAATATTTTATCCCATAAATTAATTATAAAACTTATTCAATTTCTGATTATTGTCTGTTGAAACGGGGAGTAACAATATGTGAAAAATGATCTTCCCGGGTATTCAGCCTGTATATAATAAGTACTGACATTGGTGCTGATTATTTTATTATTAGATTATTAGTTCATGAAGGGGCGTGTGGGCGAATAAATGAAATCTGACCGAAGTCGAAACTTGAATATTATTTCTAATATTCAAATCAAACAAAAGCAGCGTCATTATTACAATGAGGCCCTCTACAATAATGTTTTTAATATTCTATGACGTACCTACATATAGACATAACAACGTAATATTTTAACATTTTTACAGTTGAGATACTTGCCTTAGCCGAATAGCCGAAAAATAAATTTCAATTAGACATGAGAGGTAAAAATATTACGATATCCAGTATCCAGTTTATTGCCATTTGTACTTAAAGTTATTGCTCTTAAATATAAGTACTCGCTCACTGTATCCGTTAATTTTAAAAATGTGTCTTTCCTTCTTACCTTCTGAGTATTTTGCGAGCCCGAGGTATCGTGTGAGGTTCCTCATGTACACAATGTTTCCTTGCCCCTAAAACGTAATCCAAAGTATACAGATCCCAATCTAATGTTGATATATCCGTATAAAATGTGTTTCTGTCTTCTTCTGAGAGAGAACATGAAAGTTTTTTGATTTTGTCATTGTGGAATACCCATCTTCTTGTCGTGTAATATTGCAAGACTTCCAAACCACTTTGAATACGTTTCTGAGTTTGCACTAAACTACAAAAGAAAAAATTGAATATTTCTTTATTCTTATATAGGTACGTTCTCGCTCAAATAATAACTAACTTCAATTATTTTACGTTAATGCAAAATGTTTTATACTTACAAAGGTTTTTGTCGGAAAAGAACCATTAAGAAGTCTACTAAATAGGCCGGAATAATGTGAAACAAGATAACTGATATCATGTGTATAAAATAATTTGATTTGATACTTCCGTTAGGATACCAGAGACAAATAGTGAATGGGTTATTATAAAAATGTTTCTTGCCAAGTTCTAATGCATCTCCCCACGTTACGGGATTGTCCTAAAATAAATAAATAAAAAATAAAATGAAAAACATAAGGCTAGAGTATTCATTTATATAAAGGTGTTTAAAAAAAGACTCTCTTACCTCTTTAATACATACGTTGAGCACCAAAGGTTGTTCACTTCTTGGTTGATTGCCAAGTTGCCAGGCAACCAAGATAATATTGTTGATACCTACATCAACGGGCATAAGATCGGCTGTGTAATCAGCCCTGCAGTGCATGGACCTAATGACTCCTTTTCCTGCTCCAACAAGTAACCCAGTAGGTCCGTTTAAGTTCTCTACCCAACCTGGGAATGGTTCTTTCCATGATGCCGTCACTGAAAATAAAAAGAATAAAATCTCAACTTATTTATACATTGAACGCTACATAACTTCCATTGAGTACATATTTTTTTACGTCTGTTGAAAAAGGTACACTTTTTTCATTAAAATGGGTTTATAAAGTAAGTCATTTTTAATATATGAAAGTGTGAAAAAAGTGCACTTTTTTAAAGCTGCGGAGTGAAATAATGAAACGCTATGGCACCTTTTTCCACACTTTTATTGCAGACGTAAAATAAAATTTGTATGCAACTTGTAAAAAAAAGATATACTTTACTCACTAGTTACATAAATAACTATTGTAAGTATATATTATGAAAAAATGAGATTATTTTTTGTATATTTATAAATAAAATAAATAAATAAATAAATCATCACGGCTTATTGCCCATCGTTGGGTGCGCCAATCTGCTTTGTATACAGATATCGTTAATGATGAAATATTTGCACCGTGCGGGCGTCGGGATCGAACCCGGTTTCCCAGGCACGTATATTTTATTATTAACGCGTTAGATGCCGCTGAAGCTTATAAGCAACGGCTGATATACATAATACTGCGAAGGTGTCGCCGACTCTTATAAGCCTTTAATCGCATTGATGCTTTTCAGTTATACGTGGTTATACTATATCCAATCTGGTCGTGACAACAGTTATGTGCGAGTATGTAAGCAGGCATTCGAGTAAATGTAAATAAATGTTGAGTCCAGGCAAAGAATGTCTAATTTAAAGCGGCATCTAACATGTTAACAAGTAATAATAAAATAAAAGAGTTATAAACAGAGGACAGACCGATGAATCACCCTCTATATATATATATATATATATATATATATATATTAATCAGAACGAGGGGAAACCTTCAATACTTGACGTATGAAAGTAATAAAGGCACCGCAATGGCCATTCTTGATAAAGAAAAACAGCATGATATTTACCATTAATAGTGATTGTTTTCAAGTGTTTAACAATACATATTCAAGACCAAGTGAATTATCTGATAAATGAGTGTAAAACAATATTCCATGATTCGGACATATATTGGTTAAAATATCTCAATTTTTCCCTTTACCCACGCTACATAAAAATGATTTCCGATATCAACGCGGTCTATGCCCCAGACTACAGGGTATGTAAAAATAAAAGTACCTATACCAAAAATATTAATTTTTAAACTAACTAGGGCCACTTTTCCAATTGATGGATAAACTATGGTATAGCTATCAGAGGTATAACTTTATCCTAGCAACTATACCTTCGATAAACAAGACTGTCTTTTACAATGCATTTTTATCTATCAGATAGTTATACCAGGGATTACGTTAAATCACTTTAGGTTGGTATTGATACAATAAAATTATCTTCTTGTTAGACTATTTTTCTTCAATATTGTTATTATTTCTGCCTTCTAATTTGCATTTTTCACGATGTTAGATGATATAAACGATGTTTTTGATTCTGACAGTGATGATGAAATACTTTATTGACATCTGTCAAACGTATGAATAACAGCACATCGTTTGTGTTTACGTGGTAACCATAAGAACCAGGGATAAAGTTATCCGACGTTTATACGACCGATTTCCATGGGATAAGAAATACTGGTGTTTATTCTATCTGAGGTTTATCCTAGGTTTGTAAAATACAATTTCCAATTTTATACCTGGTATAGCGTTATACGAGGTTTATCTAATGATTGTAAAAGTGGCCCTTAGAGTATTAAAAATTCGATTAATTTGTAAATAAAAATAAACAAAAGAAATATACCCTGCAAATATAAATTACTCTCGTTTATATCAATGGAAGAATTAAATTAACTAACAGTAAATTTTAAAGTTTATACTATTCAATTTTATTTTTTATATTGTAGATGCTCTTTAGAACGCTAGACGACATTTTAAATAATTAAATGAATAAATTCTCTGTTGTTACTTTGTGGCAATCCTATTATTGTTTATTATAATTTATATATTTTAAATTTTACCTATGGAAGGTCGAGCGATGGCTATTGGCATCCTTTTAGCATAATCCGTAACCAGTTGTTCCGTTAAGCATTTCGTGTATGCATATGTATTAGGTGCAGACCGCAATAATCCTGGCGTTAATGTTTTAATCAATTCTTCATCCATCCATTCTACCATTTCCAACAATTTCTTTGGGGAATGCGGTGCTGCATATGGCCTTTCTTCTAATTCTGTTTCGTCACAATGGCAATAAGAAGTAGATACGTGGACAAACGACCTATAAAAGTAAATAAATTACCACGCTATGCATACTCATATATGCCTTTGTAGCAATTATACATATATGACGTCTTTTATCAAGGTTTGACGGTATTAATATATTGCGATTCGCATTGAGACTTACTTTAATTGCTTGAATCGTTGGGCGACCTCCAAGATATTAAGCGTTCCGCCAGTGTTCATAAGAAGGGCAGCTTTTAAGGGCTGATCAAATCGAACATTAGCTGCCATATGGAACACAACACTAATGATAGATTCCAACATTGATTGATCCGCTGCAGACAGATTGAGGTTTGGTTGAGTAATATCACCGGAAATACAATGTATTTTTTCTAACAGTCTTTGAGCATCGTTGCCATCCCGAATTTTATCAAAAACCTGTAAATTAATAAAGCAATTTATAAAACAACAATGCTGTATTTTAATGTCGCATTTGTTTTATGTCTCTCTAAATTTTATAAAGGCGAGAATTTAAAGAAATGTATACGAAATTATTTAAAATTTAGAACGAATTTATTTTTATCCAAATATTTATACAGGCTGTAACAGCTAAACGAGCTATCTCAAATAATTTCCATATTATTGAAGATACAATCAAATACTCTAAGAAGACAATCTTATAGAGGACTAAGGGCGACATCCGAATAGAAAAGAAAATTTTTTTTTAAACCAGTGGTAATCAAGTTACTATACAAAGTTATATATTTCTTAAATGGGATGGCATATATTTTTATGCCCATTCGATACAGTATTTTTTTCTGAATTCAATCATGTAATCATTTTATATCCTTATATAATTAATAATGATTTTTATAGTTATTTTTCAGTAGGCTATGTATGAAAAACAATTGTGTTTAAATTAATAGTCCAGTCAAATATAAAAATGACAAATCTACGGAAAAATCCCAAGAAGGTTAAATTTTTATGGACTTCCGCATTGTTGTTCTAAACAATGTCTGAAAAGTCCCCATCGATATGACCTCTGCTAAAAAAAATTACAAGAGGTCAAAAGGTCACAAAAACCCTTTTTCGCAAATATCCCGTAAACTCATGCCTTTATGGAAAAATAAGTGTAACAACATTTGTAGCTACAAAAAAGGTTTTATTACTTTTTTTGTGGAAGTATTAGTAATATAGGATGTAACAAAAATGGTGGGCTGACTATACACAGACGGCTTCTAGGACTAAAATGAAAAAAGTATATATAAACATTTGTCCTACAATGGTTCGTTTCTGAGTTTCAGCTACTTGAGGTTTTTAAGTTTTTTATTCATAAAGATTGTTTTCAATCCATGATACGGTGAGCTCGCAGTGTTGCTACCCGTGGGGGGTAATTTTGAACATTTATAATGATTTCAATTAAACAACTCCGTTTTCTGTTTTCTTTTTGTAAAAATATAAAATGATTACATGGTTGAATTCAGAAAAAAATACTCTATCGAATGGGCCTAAAAAATGTATATCGTTCCAACACGTTATCTACCATCCATACAAATTTTCTTTAATTTTTGCATTGCCCGCTACCTTGGTAAGGGAGGTCTAGGGATCGTGCTAAAAATCGCATATCGAGATTTTGGTAAATGACCACGTTTTAAGGTCCCTAGAATCCAATTTTAACATTTTCACGATGATGTCTGTGTGTATGTGTGTGTGGATCCTCCACTCTAACTCAAATACTATCAATCAGAAAATTTTGAAACCTTGTATTTCGAACTTTTTCTGTAATGGAAAGAGCCCATTAGATTTTGGTGAAAATCGGATAACCGGAAATGGCATTTTACTAGAAGCTCAAAATAGTTTCTCTTCGAAAAATACCTTTAAATGTTATTTTTTATGAGATTAATGTTATTACATTATTCATTTTTCAAAATAAACTTTCGTAATAAAAATTATTAAATATCCTTTATAAAATTATCAAATTAAACACTGGAAATAAATAAAAACATGTTATAGTTGGCCAGGTGTCTATGACAGATAGTTTATTTTTTTATTTAATTATTATATTTTTTAAATTTATGTCTATTGTTACATTTTACTAAAAAGTCTAAATTATTTAATATTGTTTTTTACAAAGAACTTATATTACTCCTATATGCATGTTGTTACATACGTTTAAAATATGAATATTAATATCACTTCCGGATATACAGGAAATTGTATAATTTTGCTTTTTATGTAGTTTAAAGCGCTTTTCAATCTAGTTTCTATATAACATAAATTCTATTTATATGTAAATATTTCTTTAGAGTCTATTTCTTGGATCACCCGATGTACTTTATAAACCAGTAAAATATTCTAGATAAAACATTTTTCATTTTTTACTTCCATATGTGAATGTACATAATCACTTTTCTATATTTAGTATTTTATGTAAATCATAGTAGGTACCTATCCTATATTCAAAGCTTAAAATAAAGTGATAATACATTAATATAACAAGAGGTGCGAAAATATGTTATCCATATCTTCATGGAAAATGGTGAGCAAACAATTAATTTCGAATTTCAAAGTCACTCATCTATGCACAGAACGTGCTAATATTAACTTGGCAGGAAACCTGACGTCACTATCCATTTTGCTGATGCTTGCTCTTATCTGATGACAAAGGTAAAGGTTTAAAACCTTCGAAAACCGAAACGAGGCACTTTTTATACTTTCTTTAGAAAAATTTCACTATAATGAGTATTTTACATTTTCAGAATTCTTAGATACCTATTGAAACTGTTTATATAGCATTGTATAGAAATCGTTATTTAATGGGAAACAAATGATATTTAACCACGATATTTCGTAAGGAGAAATTGTTAGTCCCACATAGCGTTATGTATTGGAAAATTGACAATGCTAAGTGTTTATTTTCGTAATTACTACATGCTGCTTCAATCATCTTCATGTACATAGACCTTTTTTTCAAAAAACAATGTATTGCGAATTGTCTAGGAAAGATTTATATAATAATTTTTTAAAAACAAAATTAAATATACAAGTACTATCTTGTTTACCTATGCATTTAGTAGTAATATAATAATTACTGTATACGTTATAAATATAAATTAATTGTGAATATAAACAAAATACAGATGAATAAGACATACTACAGGTGTCTCAAGTCTCAAACATCTTGTCAACTATTCTCAAAACAAAAAATATATACAAACACACCCACTAAACAAATTGAAGAAAAATAACTTGTTTTTAGGCAGATACTATTGACAAATAAGTTGTTCGATTAATATATTTTATTTGACCAAGTAAATAATATCTGCCTAAACTCCTCTACGAACATGTAAGTAAATTTTATCGCTATTTCAAATATAGTAAATAACTTAACCTAACTCTAACCTTACATAATCCAAAATAACAAATTTGTAAAATGAATGCTTTCGCTTAATAAGAGTTCTGTACTATATTCTATTTTAAATTAAGTCACTTTTATAAAGCTCTTATCCAACTCAAATAGTATCGGCAATAGAAAATTATATTTTTCATAAAATAATAACAATTTGTTACATAATTACTAGGATATTTCTTATTTCATTAGAAGTAAAGCTTTTCAATTACTTTAAATATAGCATTTCCCATACAGCCGTTTATCTATCTCTTCCAATAATATTTTATTTATATTTAAATATTTATAATTTTTTACAATTAATTAGAAAATACCGCCTTATCTCTTCCCATAGCTATTTTTGTATTAACACAAAGACAATACAATCAAATAATTATGTCAGTCAATAGGTATCAGCTGATACATGTTTTAAAGGTTTGAAAAAATTACACTGTTTTTTCGTTTCACTAATTACGTATTTATTTGGATGACTATAGTTTCGCTATACTATAGTTACCCAAATAAATACCTAATCAGTGAAACGAAAAATTTTCAACCCTTTAAAAATTTATTGGAAGTTTTACCAACTAAGATATGACACCATACAAGAACTTCCTTGATATAAATAATAGAATTCATGTACGGAAACTAGCATAATTCATATTAGAAATGAACAATAAAATTAAATCAGAATCGTTTAACCCAAAATTTAATTATCTACACATTTATTTATGTGTTTATTGTTACTGATTTCTTTGTTGATAACAATGGAACGCATTTGAAGGCCGCATGAACAATTCTATACTTTCTTTTTCAACTTACTGGTGAGTTTACGAAATCCTCCAACCTTTGTTGCGGGGCTTTCCCTCGTTTGGGTCGGATTAAGATATAAACTCCTTCGATATCAGGGCAGGACCTGATTAGTTTCTCAACTAGTACTTTTCCCATGAATCCGGTTGCTCCGGTGACCAGAATACTACGGCCCCGGAACCAATTTGTCACTGAATTCGGCATAGTTCGGCCCTGGCAAAAATTCTTAATAAATGTTTATTTCGAGGTTTATTTACATATTTAAATCATTTTTTGACTGTATTTAGATAATGTAAACAATATTTATTTATACAATATTTACTTTACCTTGAAATATTATTATTATTTTTTTTTTTTTTTTGAAAAACAAGATGCAGGTACTCATATAATATGACTTTTAATATTGTTTGTTTTCTTAAAACATTATTCAGTTCTCAGTATAATGTTCTCAAATATTTGTTGAAATATATGCAACATCATAAATAAATATATTTTAGAGCAAGTATAGATAAAAGAATTCACTAATTCCCATTTTTTCAGTAATTTTCGATCACAAAAGTTCTCAATATAAAATTTGCCAGTTCTTTTCTGAGCATTTTAAATAAAGAAACCGTAATAATACATTTTGCCCATAATATTTTTTGGTAAAAAAAACTAATTTTAACAAATAAGAATATTTTGAATAAGTATAAAAGAGATCCTAAAGTAATATAAAATAGTAATGTATAAATATTTGTAATATATATATATATATATATATATATATATATATATATATATATATATATATATATATATATATATATATATTGGTCATATAAACATATACGTATTATTTTAAATTATAAATAGGTACTAAATGTAATTTTTACAATTTTGCGACACGATTACAATTATAAAATAACAATTCATAAATTAAGTATTTGATTCAATATTTACTAACGTTAAGAATATTAAATCATAAGGTTACTCACTTAAATGGGATTTAATTCACTATTTGTACAACACTAACACATATGATTAAAATACAAATAAACGATATTCGCACTGTATTCTCTGTCTTCCACTACTAAATACTGTCCCACTATTAACGTACGCTTAAATACATCCACCTTTAGATGCACTACTGCTAGAGAGGGGGTCTTATTCCGCGAATAAATATAAAACAAAACAGAATTGTAGAAACAGATGATTCATAAACACATATTGTCAATTTATTACTAATTTCTTAATATTTATGTTTGTTTTACGAACAGATAAAATTTGTAAAAATTTACATTAAAAACAACCTACCGTACTTTGGTTTAAAAACAATTCTCATTTATTGTATATATTTTAATAGAAATTTTATGTCACATTATTAGTTTTCATTTGTTTAAAAGAAAATCAATAAACTGAATGTATTTATTATTTCTGATTTATGCAATATAAATATGTTAATATATGTTTATTTCGTACGAGCCCAAACTCATAATAATTCGGCCGGTTTACATTTTCAATAAATTATAAAATCTATATTCTGTTCCATTTAAGCCATTCAGTAGTTGGAGCTGGCAACAGCGCAAACTTGAAGTAGCCGAAATTACATTGGGTAAACTTATCTCTTGTCTCCAATTTCAGCCAATCAGAGAGGTCAAAACTATTCCCTATGCTCTGCAATACTGAATGGCTTAAGTGGAACAAGGTATACACAAATTATTTCTGGTAGGTACATTAAATATATATTTTAAATTTAAAAAAATTGTGGACCAAATGACTGTCGATAAAAGTTCGACCGGTATTTTAAGGGTTATCTTCTAGTTCAGACTTAGCTTCTGCCGAGATCCTTTACTTTTGGTACAGTAAAATCTTCCTTGCAAGACACATGGGGCAAGTCACAGGAAAATGTGCAGGGCTTAGGGATACAATGCTTAATAGAATTAAAATTGGTATTACTAATAAAGGCGTTGTAATTCAATATTAAATGGCTTGTAAGTTTAAAAGCTATATTTTAAGCTAGTATCGAAAGAAATTGATAGATATTTCTTACCATTTGCGTAGGTTTTATAATTTGTTGAAAATGTTAACCGGCCGAATTCATATGAGTTTCGATTCGTATATGTTAAAATAAAATTCTTTAATTGCAAGCATTTTATAACAGATAAACGAGCTACAGCAAATAATTTCTATATTATTAAAAATACAATAAAATAACTATAAGACAATCTTATAGAAGACTAAGGGAGACGTCCGATTAGATGTAAATGTTTTATTTTTTTTGAATATTTGAACATATTTTTATAAGCCTATTCGATAGAGTATTTTTTCTTTTGAATTCAACCACGTAATCATTTTATATCCTTACATGACAAAAATATCAAAAAAAAAACTCAATTGAAATTCAAATGTATTTTATTTTTATAGTAATTTTTCAGTAGGCTATGTATGAAAAACAATTGAGCTTAAATTAACACGAAACAAAAATTTGATCTAGTATATTAACCTCTATAACTCGAACTTCCATAACTCGAAACACGAAGTTTACCTGTGGTCCCTGCACATTTTATATATTATCTCCATAATTCGAAACCACTCACATACTCCAGTAACATTGTATTCTCTATAACTCGAATTTTCAGGCACAAAATAAATTGAATGCAATTAATTTGTCATTTTTTCTACCGAACGTAACTTCCAAACTACAGCTTCTTGATCAAGGCATTATAAAGTGCTTTAATTTTGGATAGTTTTGAAAGTCTTTCCTCCATTCCCAAAATTGATCCTCTTGATTGCCACAACATGGAATGTAGATGTCACCCAAACAACAATCCACAATTGTTTTATAAAAGCCGGATTTCTATAAAGAAGTTTTTATAATGAAGAAGACGAAATTCCATTAGCGCAATTAAAAGAAAAAATGGGTGTGGCAGAGTCATTTAACAAATGTTTGGAATTGAACTATGCAATTGATCTGATATTACTTCTATTGCTAAACAATATGAGCTTCAAGACAAATCGGATGAAAGTGACACCGATTGCCCAGAGGAAACCTTCTCACCAAGAAATGATAAAAGCATTTGAAACAATTCAACTTTTTTTTACTATGAATGAAAATACAAGAGATAAAATATTTAGTTTACTCAGCAAAATAAGAAAATTTTATGAGTTAAGCATGCAAAAAAAACAAACATCAATTTTTTTTGTTCAACAACTCATTTTTTATTATTAAAAAGTACTGATTGGACTTGCATTGTCTTTTTAATAATAATATAACATTGTCTACAACCTTTAAACAGAAACTCATTTTTCGTTTTAAAAAATGTTTAAAAATGTTTTAGAATTATGTATTTTTTAATAAATTAAACTTGTTTGTAATAAGTTTACTTTTTCTCTATAACTCGAAGTAACTTCGCTGTCCCTTGAGTTTCGAGGTGGAGAACGGTAATGGTAGTTTACTGACTGAAGACAATATTTGGGGACTGAGTGAAGCGAAGGCTCCAATTTTGTAAGAGATCGGCACGGCAATTCCTGTACCGGTTTCAGGATATTAAGCCTTAGTTTACATGTACAAAAGTAGGCTGACAACTAATTAATAACTGTATCTGTACGGTAATATTATTACCACACTGATATGTCTACAGTCTACAAAATAAAAATAAAATGAAAGTATAACACATTTATACATACACATAACGTTATAGTGTATCGTTCTAATCCGGTTTACTTTATTCTAAAATAATAAATATGAAGAATAAAGCTCATAGGTAATTTAAATATATGTCATATTGACATTTTGTCAAAATAAGTGTTCTGTTTATCACACCATTCTGAAAGTAGCATTAATAAAATAATTTCAAAAAATAATTTTTGCACGATCGGGTTTTTTCTTAATGTTTACCAATAGGGTTTCCAAGGCAGTCAGGTTTATTTACAAATTACTGATCGGTAAGTGATGTGTATCACTTACCGATCAAGGGTTGGAGGCGGTGAGTAAAAAAACAACAATCAAAGCTTATTTTAAAACTGATGACTAAAAATTATTATTGACAAAATAATTTTCAAATCTTATTTTTTGCACGATCGGGTTTTTTTAAATGTTTACCGATAGTGTTTCCAAGACAATAGGTTTTATTTACAAATTACTGAACGTTCAGGGAGCGAGACGGTACGGTACGGTAAATAAAAACAAAGATCAATGCTTACTTTAAAAATGACAACTAAATTTTTTTAATATGTCAAAATAATTTTCAAATCTTATTTTTTTTAAAGTTTTGTGCGTCGGTCGTGCAAAAAATATTATAAGCATCTCGAATCACCGGTATCGGATGTATTGGAGATCTCGACTTCATTTGTTTCGATCTCAAAAATCATCGTTAACCGCTAGAAAACACTTACTGATCTTAATACTTAAATAATTATAAAGCCTAGCCTCCTGATCGGTAAGTGATTCACATCTTTTACCAATGTGATTCACATCACTTACCGATCAGTAATTTGTAAAAAAATCTACAGTCGTGGAAATCCTATCGCTAAACATTAAAAAATGGATTGTGCAAAAATAACTTCAATAAAAGTATTCTATTGATTTCCATCCTAAATAATTCAAATTGACAGATAGCAGTTTTGAAAAATAATTGTAAAAATTAAATTTATTTGAACTTCAAATGAATTTATCTCAATATATTTATTATGTATGAATATAAAATGATTACATGGTTGAATTCAGAAAAAAATACTCTAACAAACGAGCCTAAAGAATAAATACCATCCTATTTAAAAAATATATAACATTTTATTGAAACTTAAGAATCATTGGTTTAAAAAAATATTTTTTTACGTGTGTTAAAAAAGTACCTTTTATCATTAAAATGAGTTTATAAAGTATGCCTTTTTTAACACAGGAAAGTGTGAAAAAAGTGCACTTTTTTCACGCTCCCAATGCAGACGTAAAAAAATTTGAATGAAACTCGTGAGTAAATTATATCTTTTTATCACTCGAAGGATTTGCGCACTCGCCTTCGGCTCGTTCGGCAAATTTTCCTTCTCCTGAAAACAAGATGTACTTTACTCATTTGGTACTAACTATTATCTAATCGGATATCCCCCTCGGTCATTTATAAGATTGCCTTGTAATCTTTTATTGTATCTTTAATAAAGTAGAAACTATTCGAAGTAGCTCATTCAGCTGCTACACCATGTATAATTTTTGCCATTTGCTTTTGTATTCTTTTTATTGTTATAATCTACCATGTAAAAAGTATTTTGAAGAAACAGGCATTCACTTTTATTTTTTAAACTTGTATTATTTTAATATTTTAATAAATATGTTAAAAATAGGATCGCGTGGCTGTGTGCGTCAGATGACCGGTTGTGATTTGGACGACCCGGGTTCGATTCAAATATAAATACACAATTATAGATATAGTTTTCGATATATTAAAATTATATTGTTTATATAAATCACAAGTTTTTTATAATTTAATTAAATTAGAAAGTTGGTACAATACGACTATCTTGTTATCTAAACTGTTCTGCTTGAAATCGCATGCTTATATACAGCAAATATCTATTCTTGCTTACCTGTTAGAAAATTGTATTCACAGGACACAGAGCGGCTATATTTATAACGAAAATAATACCAAATTAATTTAATTTCATTGTTGCATATTGATTGTAGTGCAGCATAACTTTATTAATGATACGAATGTTACATTATGAATTAGTTACGGTTACGATAGTTCTATATTATAAATTAAGGTGTTATATTATTTTAAAAAGATATTTATTTCTACTGCCTGCAAAATTACTAAAAAGTTGATTACATTTTAAAATGTTTACACTAATTTAAAAATCATGTACAATATTTAAAGAATATTTCATATACACATTTACATACAAATAAAGAAACTAGTTTTGAAAGTGTTTATATGATAAATAAAAAGAATATAGTAAAAATACTGGTTAAATTATTATGCGATTCACGAAACATACTTGGCCTTTATTAAGTAATACATGCTCCACTTCTACGAAAAAAGGATGATCACACAAGAAATATTTCTCCTTCATACGTAATACATCTCGAAATATAATTGCATGTACTTTATTATTTGTTATTTTGATTTCAATGCACAGGCACACACACACACACACACGCACACGCACACACACACACGCACACACGCACACACGCACACACGCACACACGCACACACGCACACACACACACGCACACACGCACACACGCACGCACACACGCACACACGCACACACGCACGCACGCACGCACGCACGCCCGCACGCAACAACTCTAGACATTTTTCTTTGAAGAACCTAACGCCAATAAACCAAAGACAATTTAAGAATGGGTTATTAAATATTATAAGTTAACCACTATAGTTTCATTATAATAATAAAAATTAAACATTATTTTCTAAAAATAAAGTTATTTGCAAATGAATGTTTTGAAGAGGGGGTACGGTGACGTGAACGTGTAGGGGTATTTAAATCTACCGTTATATAACACTGTCTGTCGCGCTCGGTACACCATACCATGACGTAACGATACCCCTTCTCCAACATTATAATAATTTATTTTTCCCAAATTAGAAATAATTTATCAATTTTATAAAAAATCGAGTATATTATTATTTTTATCCAGTTTCACATATGTAAAAAATCAAAATTTAGTCTCATACCCCATTCTTCAAAGCAATTACACCTATTTTTCTGAATGATTTAGTATTATTAGAATAATTATCGATTCTAGCGTGATTTTGTGATTTTCGTACTAAATGCCAAGTTTTAACTATTTGAAAAATCGTAATTTTACAGAATCCATACATAAATGCAAGGCATACAAACGTGCAGATTTTAAGATGTAATTATTTAAAAAGTGTACACTTTTAGTGCTCCGTTCACTTCTTCTATATATTATAAGTGAGTGGTACAACTAGACCAGTATATTAAACTTACTTTTAACAGAGCTTTTATTAAGAGTGTTATTTTACACCATAATAATAAAATATAATAGCGCGCTTTTATTTACCATTTAAAATGCAATCAGCATAATTGACAAATATTATTAAAAAAATTATCCTTATATCACCAATTTTTGGGACAAGAAACTGATACGTGTAGGATTAGTTGTTGTGTGAATCTTGATTCAAGTGACCTATTTTCATTGATCCTAAGTGTCAACTGATGCGTTGATTACTTTCTCTTTGTACAAGTCCTTGAAATGTCATATAGTAGTTTCTTCAAGGCTAAATTATATAATCTATTGAGTATTAAAAAACAACTGCATTAAAATTTTTAAGAAATCTAGCAATAAACATTATACGATGTTTTTATTTTCTCAAAAAATCTCATTTATGATTACAACTGCATAAACATAGAATTCAATTTTGTAAGCAAAGAAATTTATGGTATAAGTAGTGCCCTTTAAAAAAATCTTTTTAATACACACTAATAAATATAAATAGGTACAGAATTGTAGAACACAATCACCTATTATAAAATACGAGTAGTTTTACAATCACCTTTTTATAAACTAATTCCTCAATACTAAAATATTGCTTTATTATTTTTTATATTTCTATTTATATGAATTATTATTATTACCTATTCTAGTTCTGGATTTTTTTAAAAATATTCACTGTACCTAAATATTCTATTTCTATTCTATATTTAGTTCACAAAATTTCATTTGAGTCAATTAAGTATATATGAAATTGACTAAAATAAACTCTCATGAATTTTAACAGTTTTTAATCATTTTAGAATACTTTAATAAGACTAAATTATTTTACAAGAAACTAATGTGATAATTTTTGTTTAGTCAACTAGATATGAGTAGCAAAAAGTCACTACCTCCTCATAAAATATAATATTTTCTCTTGAAACTCATATCAAATTATGCATTTTTATGTCATATAATTTTTATTGCATAACCAACTAATGTCATTAATTGGACACTCATAGCATCAAAAACAGTATTTATAAGAAAAGATAAACTAACTCTCCCCATGGAGTTCTAAAATGTTTTTCTTACAAATGCTTTGATGAAAAATGAAAAACAAAATTTCTTTATTAGTGCAGTTTTTGATAATCTTCAAATTATTTTTAAATATAAAACTAAGTCACGTTTTAATACCAATCAACAATTTTAGACAAAATATATGTTAAACCTCAAATGAATTATTTTAGAACAAAAAATTAGCATAAATTTATCTTATTTGGTCAGCGAACTTTTTCCCCTAATTTAAAATCTACCAGACAAGTGAATAATAGCATTATAAATAAAAAAAAATCAATACCAATCTGTATTGTTAATTTAGAAACTACATTAAAAACTGTCATGCCCGGCATGATGCCGGGCTTATTAGTCTGTAACGTTTATTTATTTGGGTGAAGTGTAAAAATCAGAGAAATATTATTAATTAAAATAAAAGTTTATTAAACGATAATTAAATATTAAAACAAATGTTAAATACTTACTGACTTTCACACAAAGCTACGTCGTCTTATTTAGTTGCTCTAATACCTTCTGGAAAGCTCTTGAACACTCCATACGATAATAACATCGAATACAAAATCTTATCTCCCCGCATCTGTTTACACAGCTGCCCGCTTACGTCGACTGGCGAGAGGTAATTATATTATCGCCTTTCGAGAAGTCCACGCCCACGTTCCAGTACCTTCGCTCAGTGGCGTAGGGGCTCGCGCTCTACACTGCCCCCTCCTAGAGACTGTTTCATCCCGTAACAGTTCGGGATAACGAAATCTGCATGTATCACCCTTGGTACATTTAGAAGCCTTAAAAAAGTAACAGTCGACGGTCCGCTTGAGTTCCTCTTTCTGTCCGTGAGGCCTAAGGTTATAAACAAGAATTTGGACGCCGATAAAGCGGATTCTCTAACATGTTCCTAACAATCCTCCAATTCAAAACCATCCAATCCACGATGTAACTTCAGTACAGCTAGTTTCAATATGTCATTCTCTAGCAGATGATACCTCAAATCGCACAGGGAGTTCCATAAACTGCAATTTGACGACTTCTGGTACGAGCGTGGTTTTGTAACCAAGTAGTAAAT
This sequence comes from Harpalus rubripes, assembly GCA_963082715.1. Classification (NCBI taxonomy): domain Eukaryota; kingdom Metazoa; phylum Arthropoda; class Insecta; order Coleoptera; family Carabidae; genus Harpalus; species Harpalus rubripes. Next base: position 41,471,846 of record OY720450.1, read on the forward strand.
GTTCTGCAATGCTCAATCGTAGCGTTTTCTCAACAGATAAACGTTTGTTGGCCAGTTATTGTAGTCGCCCAAACTTCGCTGACTGAAGCTATGAAGCCATGCCACGGGACATCTTTCATGCTTCTGATACACAGTGGTCGAGGGAATAATTTGAAGACACAGTGAACAGGTCTCGATGTTCTTCTTTTGTCACGCCATATCACGCCTTGTCACCAGAGGAATACTTTTCTATGAAGTCTTCAAAAGTCGGGTCCTGAGTTATGATCCGACGAACCGTCGCACGGTGATAGTCTTCAAGGTTGTCACCGGTGAAAGGGGCTAGCTGATTATAGTGTACTACTCTCGACTTCCCTGTTATTGTTTTTCTAATTCTGTATATTATGTCGTTTATCCGTTTAATTATCTCATACAGACCTTGCCAATTTCTTTATTTTACACTGTCCACTATGTACTACATACTTTACATTGCTAATTTGAGGATATGGAACATTACAGTACTGGGGCCGGGAAGTGTTGCCTGGAAACATTTCGGGGACTGTTTATTTTTAGAAAAAGAAACAAGAAACGTCAAACTGTATTTCTCACAAATTTATTTTAAACAGCACAATTTTAAACTATGAACGATTCATATGGTATAATTAAACTCTGTTTGAAATATCGAAAGAATTTTTGACACATAGATTTTTGTGATACAAGTCATTTTAATGGTCAAAAGAGGATAACTTTGGAGCTGAACCAATAGAATGACTTGTATATCAAGAATCTATCTATCAAAAATTCTTTCGATATTTCAAACAGAGTTCACCGAAGTTGACATGCCCCGTCGATGTGGAGAATGGAAACTTCTTGATGTTGCTGGAGTGTTTACAAGGAGTAAAAAAATTGTAGACTTTTTGTCAACAACCGGTAGTGGGAACAAGCTTCAGAGGAATCTCGCCACATTTTTAAGGAAATTCACTCGACAAATCACAAGTATCACCAAAAGAATATACAGTTGTCATTTTTCACAATCAAGACAAACAATACAAATAAAACAAATACACACAAATGTCACAAATTCAAAGATGATGTGACCTAAGTTAAATAGACATGTTTTGAACTATTATAATATTAATTTTTAAAACACGGTCAGTTTGAAATAAAATGTACGTCATACGGCCGTGAAGTAATATTACGGTACTCATTCTGAAATTCCTGTACACTACTCATTAGTACCGTAATAACTTAATATACCCGGTTTCACCAACATCAAATCTTCGAATAGCTTATTCGTCGAATAAGTAAAAAATATCGCATCAAAATATGACAGCTAGAATAAATACCGTCATTTGTGCTATGGTTTCGATGCGGTATTATTCTCTTATTTGACGAATAAGCTATTTGAAGATTTATTAGATGTTGGTGAAACCGGGCATTCAAGTTTCAACGACCGTGGTGACTTCCCCGTTGGGTAATGGGTAGGCTTCAACACACTTGGTGAAGTAGTCCATGACAACCACGATATATTTATTTTCGTTGTCACTTTCTGGAAATAGTTCGGCCACGTCAATCGCAATGCGCAAACCACGCATTTCTTGCACCAGTCTTTAACATATTCCGTGAATTTAACCCAGTAAAAACGCTAACGCAATCTTTCTAAAGTTTTGTTGACTCCAAAATAGCCTTTAAATCGGTCATGGATCTCTTTTAACACGTATGGTACTGTACTCTTAGAAATAACCAAATTAGTTTTCTTCTCAGTTCCTTTGGCATTTTCTACCACACCTTTAATAGGGCATCCTCGATCACCATGGAGTCCCATTGCGCCCAATACAATCTTACACTCAGTGAGTGTAGTGTTACATCTTCCCATACTGGTTTGCTCTCATTCCTCATTTCCAAATCTTTGCGTAGTCCGCCGGGCTACCAGTTATCATCGACTACTGTTATCCTTCTTCTTCCTACAGCGTTTGTAAGATGTCGATGGCACGCTGCACGATGTGCGAGGCGAACCAAACGAGCTACGTTGGCTTCAAATTCTTGAAGACTTTCTTTTGAACTCTGATACAGGTTCCTGAGTTGCGTCTGGTACACCCGCTCCAAGTGTGCATTGCCGTGCCGCATATCCAACTGCTTGACTAGTTGGTCGTAGTCCTCTTGTTCTTCTTCCATCCTTTTGAAGGATGTCGATAGCTTCTATGTGCTTTCGCAGCCGCTTCAAATTGTATTAAATAGTTTGGTCACGAAGATTTTCCGTGTGTTTTAATGTACATTGTTGTGCTAGAATAAGATTTTACTACTTTACTTTCTTCTAACAGACTTGTCTTTGCTACATTGGAATTTGACATTAACGAAGATATAATTTTTGCGAATATTTCTCGAAATTCTTCGATATTCTTGTCATACTTACCTTTTAAATTCTTCAGCTCTTCTTCAGTTTTTGTAGAATTCTCCTCCAATTTTTGTTCTAATGTTTGTTCTAGAATTCTACAATTTTCTATTAACGTCTGTTTCTGTTCTAAACTTTTAGAATTTTCTTCGAGTTTTGTTCTAAAGTTTGTTCCAGAATTCTAGAATTTTCTTCTACTTTTCTAGAACTCTCCTCCAATTTTTTGTCTAATATTTTAGTCAATTATTCTTTTAGTGTTCTGGAATTTTCTTCTGCTTTTCTAGAACTTTCTTAAATTTTTGTTCCATAAATTTATGAATGTGGGCTAGGTCGACTAAATCATCGTCAGGATTTTCATCAAAATCGATTAATGCTTGCCGAAGTCTTTTTTGAAGCACTGATTTCTTGGCTGTTGTTTTCAAATCCCGTTCTTCCACTTCTCTTGGATCACTTACTTTTAATTTATTTGTATGATAATAAATCCGAGAAATATTATTAATTAAAATAAAAGTTTATTAAACGATAATTAAATATTAAAGATAGTAAAAATGACGATTACTATGGTTAAACAAATATTAAATACTAATTTAAGATTAAGAATATTATTAAATACTTAACACTCAGATTATTTATTTATTTTAACAATTAACACAACGCCCTATTTACCTACACGCTATTTATTGCACTACGCGCTGCAACCTTAGACTGCCTGTTGTAGACTGTCTACGCGATATTTATATCACTATATTTAGGGCTTTATTTATTTATATCATTCAACTGTACGACTTCCCTCACGGGATTCCACTTGATAACTGACTTCCAGTGACTCAGTTCTGTACTGGATTCAACTCAACTAACTCTCTGCTTTCAACTAACTAACTGACTCTCACACAAAGCTGTGTCGCTGTGTTGCCTTATAATTGTATAGATGCTCTTAATACCTTCTGAAAAGCTCTCGAACAATCCATACGATAATGACATCGAACACAAAAGCAGTGGCGTAGGCATCGTGCGCTATACTGAGTGGCGTAGGGGCTCGCGCGCTACAAGTCGAACTATTCATACCAAAATTGATGGTGTGTAGGCTAGCATCATGCGCGGAATGGCTAGATCACCCTTTAATTGTCGCGACCCCTAAAACGTCCAAAAATAAAGTAAATGACCTCACGACCTCTCCTAATAATTAGGGGCTAATTATACAGGATGTTAAGAAATAAGTGTAACACATTTATAGGACATAGAGAAGAAGTCAAAATAAGTCATAAAGTTTTATACAATATATGTCCAAAAATGAACTGTTTCGGAGAAAGAGGTCAATTTGTATAGGGCACGGAAGATCACGTGACCTATCTTTTGTTTTGTCCCTTCTTACATCTGGCTCGATCTTCAGCTTTGTCCCATGCTAACTTCAGACTGTACTTTATAACGCAGTGCGCATGCGTTAGTTTGAATAGCGGTAAATTTTAAGAATTAGTTTGCGCAAGCGTGGAATTTGTTGCCGTTTTGTTATTTAGCGGTTTTAGCGGTTCTTGTGCATATAGCGATTGATTGTGTTATTGTTATTCATTGTAGTGTTTTATTATTTGTTTCTTTTTGTTATATTGTTTGTTGTTATTTCTTTTATTGTTATTTTCTGTTGTTTGTGAGTGTTGTCATTCTTTTTCAAACGATGCCAAAGCGTTGTTGGGTGCAAGTTTGTCGTCGGACTATAATATAAAGCTGTTTGCTATCCCATCAAGCACCGATTATCGAGGTAATATTTAAAACCTAATAATATTTGAACATAAGTAACAAGTGACAATTTGTATAGGTAAGGTAGGTGTTGTAGGTAGGTTACATGTGAAAAACAAGAGAGACGTCGTCTGTGGCTCGTGGTCGTTTATGTTTATGAGAATATCACTTGCTGACATATTATCGATTACTCATATTTGATAGTAAGTCGTTGATGAAGCCCTAAATTTATAAATTGTCAATTACTGTTGGTAATATTTGCTTTTTAAGCAAGAATGAAGACGAAGAGCATCGTGATCGTAATAATTATGAATATACATATGATCACATTGTTATCTTCCATTATATTATATTATTGAAGAATTCACTAAAAACCTATTTGATTCTTATTGTCTTCATTTTATTCTCATTTGATATCTTGCTAGAAATGTAACAGCTATTCAAACTGACGCATGCGCACTGCGTTGAAAGTACAGTCTGAAGTTAGCATGGGACAGAGCTGAAGATCGAATATGAAGTGAGAAAGGGACAAAACATATGATAGGTCACGTGATCTTCCGTGCCCTATTACAAGCAAAGAAAAACTGACAAAAATAGTGATCGAACAAAATTTTGTCTATGCTAGTAAATTGACATAAAAATCCAATAAAATTAAATATGAAACATTTTTCTCAATTTCTAATAGTTAAGAAGTTATTTTTAAATTAAATATTGGCATTAGCAAAAAATTTCTATTTTACTAGACTATTTTAATGAGCATAACATTAATTTTCAATCAGTGGTTTTTAAACTGTGGATACCAACTTTGTTAAATTAAATAGGACCATATATTTTTTTATTTACTTATTAGATAGAGAATTTTATTCTGATTGCAGTGCTTCCGTATACTCGGTTGTACATTAATACTATGTTAACTTAATCGCTAACAGTAAGCTCATACATATGCGTCTGCAATTTATTGCTAAAAGTTAAAATAAACAAAATAATAACTGAAGTGATAGGTTACAGCCAACTAAAATAAAAGTAGATAATTATATATTTAAGAGCCTGTAGCTCGAAAACGGAGCGTTTCCGGATATGAGTTTATTAGTAAAAGTTAGCCTATTTTGCTTCCCCTACATACCCTATAAATTTGTAACACGTATTCACTAACATCCTGTATATCCCAAGTTTCGAATGGTTTGAGGAATTGGTGTGTCCTATATCAGTAAGTTTTTATAAGAATAGCTTAAAATCTATAAATTTCGATGGTATTATTTTCCCTTGTTTTATAAAGAGTGTTAACAGTACAAAGTTTCAGAGTATGAACATTGGTGTTATAACGCTTTCTAACAGAGATACCGAGGATTTTTTAAAAAATTGATAGTTTAATTTATTTTTTATTGATCATAAATACTTAACATATGTAACAAAAGTTTTGAGAAAAAGTTAGACCTCTTTCATCAAATAGAAATAATTTTTTTATTGAAACGTTGACATATGAGGTTGTTCTTATAAAAAAGGAGATAAAAAAATTAATTTATAACACTGATAGGGAACCATTATCTTCAATGCGGTTCAGCTTTTTAATACCTTGTCTCTTTTGTCGCTGGACGGTGTTAAATCTACTTCCCGGATCGTCAGAAATATTCTTGTTTATAACTGTTGTCCGTTTTCGTATTCTCAGCCATTATTATACATAGGCTGGTTAGGATTATTGTGCATTGACTTTCAGGTGCACTTCATAGCAGGTCACTGCCACAGGATTACCCCAATTTAATCAGAAACACAGAGACATATTTTAATATTTTTATTCGGATATAATGTTTATTACACAAAACATTGAAAATATGCAAAAAAAATAAAACTCATAAGAATCAAAGTATTCATATTGTTAAAAAATAACATAAGCGTAACATAAAACATAAAAATTAGAAATACAAGTAAAATTCAATACTGACCGACACTATCAAACTACGCCTGCTAAGCCGATATATGGTACAACATATCAGATTCAATAGAATATGAATTTTTATTTTATGTACTGAATAATTCGGAGATAAATATTTTTTTTAAATACACCCCTTACTAACAGGTAGCGGTGTCCTGTAGTGAAGCATGTAAAACCGCAGATTATGGATATATGGCACTAGTTCTTGCCTCCGTTATGAGTGGTTCTGATTTTACAAATCACGATGCCAGTACGTGGTAGTCAGGGGTGTTTTAATAAAATTTTAAGTTGTCAGGATTATAGTGTACATGTAAGTAAAAACATTTTTTCTAATGATGTTATATTAAGGCCCGGGTGCTAGAAACACAAAGGTATCTATGTGTTATATAACTGTCTGGTACCTCCTAACATATCGGTACCTTTTTACGGTGTGCTAGAAACGAATGTTGGCTGTTGCTTCGTAACAGACCGGTATCAGTTAGTAATGGCACAAACCAATGAAATATGATGTGTTCTTCCACAATTCACTAGATGGCATCACTGTCTAAATGTCAAATATGCCAAAAAATATACATTTTTGAGGTTACATTCAAGCAAAAAAATATATTTTTCGCTGTTCTATGTTAATTAATATAAAATCATACTTGTTATTTTAAAGTATAAGAAAAAACTAAAGAAAGAAATTTCACGTCTTTCCAGAAAAAAATTAATAAATATAATTTTAAGATACAATTATAAATTGGCTTTTTCAGGTAAAATAATTTTTATTCGGTTCACAGTTCTTCGAACAATCCGCAAATCATCTGCCACCATTATTTGAAAAATCCTTAAATAAAACGCACGGAACAAAAAATGAAGGAAGCACAAATATAATAATTGACCTGTATCCAAGAATTGTAAAGAACATAAGCAATATTTTTGTAATTCTACTAAAATTTACTTTTCAGTTACTGGTTATAAGTTATCCTCTTGTTCTTTATGTAAATTTCTGGCAAAATTTTTCGAAATCTTGTAACCTTTCTTAAAATTCACTTCATATATCGAGGTTATTTCTTTTTCTGAAATTTCTAGATCGAAATACGCAAATTTTATTATTATTATTATTATTATTATTATTATTATTATTCTTTGATGATTTTAAGAAGATATTTTGAACATCAAAATTACACACGAGCAAAATATTACCAATATGACAGGTTGACAGTACGTAACAGTCAGGTAACTGGTCGTGAAGTCGCCGTTATATGTAACACAGCTTTCACGATGCATTTTATGGTAACATATTTTCTAGCACGTCAAATCGTCAGGTACCTGTCTGTTACATGTAACTGTGTGATATCTGACGTTCTAGCACTCGGACCTAAGTCTGGTGTATCGTGCTGTATAAATTGAACATGTATCTGAAGTCAATAAATAGTCAAGCATCTGTTTATTGTGTATTAGTCAACAGACATCAGTCATCAGCGTTTGATTTAATCGTTAAATGTGGGGACCTTGGTGTAAAGATAGTGTGCCCGAAATTGAAGGCAGTAATGTTAGAAAACCACGAGTTAGAATTAGATTTGAATATGTCTCTGTGTTTCTGCCTGCTTAAATTGGGGATAATCCTGTGGTAATGATCTGCTATACATCCCATCCAATCTTAGAAATAAAATCGAGGTATACCTGTACTTTTCTGCTAAGAAATTCCCAAAAGTCTTTATCAATCGCAACTAAGAAATATTTGGGGGATTATACTTTCTCTCTCTCTCTCTCTCTCTCTCTCTCTCTCTCTCTCTCTCTCTGTTTTCTATAAAATGTTGGCTGTTTAATGTTCTGCAACATCTGGAGATTCGCTAAAGCTATGTTACTAGCAAAGTGCTTGTCTTGATTGTTTGGTGTATCGTAACTTAGTAGGCCTGCACCGCACGTCCATTTTAACCCTCCAAGCGATGACGTTGTGGTAACCGGTTCAAACTAATTGCAATCGATAGTAGATGCAAAAATGTTTCTACTGTTGATTTTGACCGAAATTTGGACAATGCCGGCACATAATGACCATAAAAGTACTTTTTTTTCAATGCGCTGTTCAAACAGAATTTACAATTTACCTCGCCATATCTTAGCTAATTTTGTACATATCGATTTGAAATTTTAACACAATTAAGTTAATTAGACAAACATGCTCAAGAACGCGACGAATTTGAGTCAAAATATTACGATACCGAGTGTAAGATATTAACAATAATTGAAGAATTTAGTAATGTCAATCCGGTCAATAACAATACAAATTCTAATGTTGTAACCTCGGCTGAAACAAATGAACGCACATCTAAACAGCCGGGAAGCAGTGTACGAGTACCATAATTAAATTTACCGACATTTGAGGGAAATTATCCCGATTGAGTAGCATTTCACGATACTTTTAAAGCTCTTATTCATGAAAACAAGCTATATAGAGAAATAGAAAAGTTCCTTTATTTGCGTTCTTGATCGAAAGGCGATGCATTCAAGGTCATAGAATCAGTTACAGTTTCAGAAATTAATTATCAGACAGCATGGGACACCCTTAAAAAAACGATTTGAAAATACACGGCTCATTATGCAGGAGCATGTTTTCAAAATTGTAAATTCCCCACAAATTCAAAAGGCGTCACATGCAGCTATGTGACAGTTATTAGATGATATCAATATAAATCTAACGGCACTTAAATTTCTAAGAAAGGAATGGGAAAGTACATTAAATACGGAAATGCCAACCATTGACGAAATAAAAATCTTCTTACAAAAGAAATGTTTATTATTAGAATCAATGAGCGCAAAAAGTAAACATAACCAAAACGGTGGTAACCCTAACATTATACCTAACCGAGAGTCAATGTCCTTTATGCCAAAGTGAACACACATTATATAAATGTGAAGGGTTTTTAACGTTGTCTGTGCCAAATAGAATCACTAAATCTAAAGCATTTAAACTATGTTTAAATTGTTTCCGATCAAACCATAGAACTGCCGATTGTGGGCCGAGAACATGCAAATTTTGCAAGCGGAAACATAATTCACTTTTATATTTAACAGAACAAGTTCCATTGAGTAGTCATAATCATCATAATGATAATAATACATCGATTAATAATCAAATTCTTTTATGCACTGCTCAGATATTAATTAAGAATAAATCTGGAGATTGGCAAACAGTACACGCATTACTTGATGTCGGGTCTCAATCAAATTTAATTACGAAAAGAACATGCCAGGATTTAAGGTTAGCACTTCAACCCACAAATATCTCTGTATGTGGTATAAAAATTCAAGTAGTAATTTAAATTATAGCACAGATATAACATACAAATCACGATATAGTTCAAAAAAACATAATATTTCGTGTTTAGTTATTCCAAAAATAACGGATGATTTACCCACAATTTCCTTTGAAAAGGATTAAGTTGATAATTCCTATAAATTTGAACTTCGCCGATCCAAATTTCCATACAAGCGGGAAAATATATATTTTATTAGGAGCAGGCGTCTTTTGGACCTTATTATGCGATGGTTGTATACCTGCATCCCGTGATAACCCGCATGTCCAAGAAACAGAACTATATAGGGTGGGTTGTCGGCGGCGACATGCCTTCACCGCAGGCCCGCAATAAATCACTCTGCCACTTAAGACTGGAACCCCTGCGTACTAGATACGAAGCGAAAATTCAAATAATTTGTTCCTGTACTAGGACTATTAAAATTTTAAAAAAATTAACATTAGACGAACATATTTCTATTATGAACCTACATTTTCAAAAAAGTATTATTGAACTTTATTAGTATTTGACCTTGATTTTGTAGGAAAAACGAGAAATGCCGTTTTCCCCATACAATCAAAGTCGAATAATGATAGATTTCAATAATTTTGTTAAAAAATGCAGGTTCATATCAGAAGTATGTTCGTCCAATGTTGAATTTTTTAAAATATTAATAGTTCTAGTATAGGAACAATTTATTTGAATTTTCGCTTCATATCTAGTACGTACGGGTTCCATTCCTCTTAAGTACCCTAAAATCACAAATAGCTAAATTCTGGGAGATTGAGGAATGCACAAACAACAACATGTTTAGCAATTATTCAGCTGAGGAAAGTGAATGTATTGAACAATTTAAATCCACCTTCAAAAGAGACACAGATGGTTGTTTTATTGTTCATCTTCCTTTTAAGGATAATTTATCAGAATTAGGTCACTCCAAACAAATGGCAACAAATCGGTTTTACGGCTTAGAATATAAACTTATGCGAGACAATATGTTAAGAATAGATTATTGTAAATTCAAAAATGAATATGTAGAACTTGGTCAAATGCAACTGTTAGGAAATGTAAATGACGAATCAATACAACAATCAATTAATTATCTACCACATCACGCAATACATCAAGAAATGAGTAGCACGACAAAGCTTAGGGTAATGTTCGACGTGTCCGCGAAGACAAACTCAGGTTTAAGTTTAAATTAATTAATCGTGGGACCGAAATTACAAGATTTATTTATGATCACGATTAGATTTCGTACCTATCAATATGTTTAAACATCCGATATCAATAAAATGTTCAGGCAAATTTTATTGCACCCTGACGATAAAAGGCATCAATGTATAATTTGGCGAGCCAATAATGCGGAAGAAATGAAATGTTACCAATTAAACACGGTTACATACGACACCGCATGCGCACCCTTTCTAGCGCTTCAATGTTTACAACAGCTGGCCGAGGAAGAAAAAGCAAATTTTCCAATATCCTCAGAAATCGTTTATCGCGACTTCTATATGGACAATTTAATTTCGGGAACGCACACATTCGAAGAAGCGCTCTAATTGCGTAACAATTTACAGTTATTATTATCACGCGGCGGATTTCATTTAAGAAAATAGGCATCAAATGAATCTTCGTTGTTAACAGACGCTCATCAGTCAAAACATATGATCAATTTTGAAAGCGATGGTACTACAAAATTGTTAGGACTCTGGTGGAACTATAAATCAGACCAATTAAATTATGTTATTAATATATCTATCATAGATACCATCGCACCATTAACAAAAAGATAGTTATTATCAAAAATTTCACAAATATTTGACCCTTTAGGGTTGTTAAATCCAATTATATTAAGCGCGAAACTCTTCATGCAACAATTATTGTAAATAAAGCAGGATTGGAATTAGCCGGTTCCAACTAATTTACAATTAACTTGGATACATTTGGCGGAACAATTAAAAGGTATAAATTTACTTAAAATACCGCGTAAGGTCATTGAACTTTACCCCTTGAAATCCATATAGGTACATGGTTTCTCAGACGCTTCCGAGAAGGCATATGGAGCATGCATATATGCTACATCGGTTGATATCCACGGTAAAGTACATGTTCACCTAATGTGTGCCAAATCACGAGTAGCTTCGTTAAAAAAGCAAACAATTCTGTGATTAGAATTATGCGCAGCTTTATTACTTAGCAGGCTAATGAAAACGTGACCGAATCTCTAAGTATTACCATTAACAACATTTTCTATTGGATAGACTCTAAAATAGTTTTGGCAAGGCAATCGTCTTCTACAAACAAATTAAAAACCTTTGTCGCGAATCGAGTAGCTGAAATACAAACGTTAACAAAAACGGAAAACTGGCATCACGTTCACTCAGCAGACAATCCAGCTGATTTGGTTTCTCGCGGTTGTACTCCCCAAAACTTATTTAATAACATATTATGATTCCATGGACCCACGTGGTTAAAAAATAATGAAGACCTTTGGCCTATTACTGAAACACCAGTACCATTAGAAAATTTACCAGACATACGCACAACATCTTGTGCTTTTCTAATTCCAGAGCTCCACTGGATGTCAAAATATTTATGGTTTCAAAATTACGCAGAGTTACTGCATATTGTTTAAGATTTATCTATAATTGTCGCAATAAGTCTAAGCCGAAAACAGGAAGTTTATATATAGAAGAATTTCAAAACGCAACTACTACAATAATAACAATTATACACATATACATTATATCACAAAACTAATTATTAGAAGTACTCATAAAAATAATTTACATCCAGGCACGACAGCAACACTAGCTGCTATTCGCGAGACTTACTGGCCCTCATCGGGTCGCAGTCAAGTACGTCAATAAATGTATATTATGCTTTCGGGCGAATCCGAAATCCATATACCCAATAATGGGTGATTTACCTGTCTCGCGTACGCAACACTCTATGCTGGTTCAATTTTTATAAAAGAAAGCACGGGACGTGGTAAACGGAAGCTGAAGGCGTATATATGTGTATTCATATGTTTTACAACAAAGGCTATGCATCTTGAATTTGTGCATAGTCTAACAACTAATGCATTTTAAATGCCTTAAAAAGATTTATAGGTAGACGCGGAATAATAAAAAAATATTTACTCCGACAACGCGAGTAATTTTGTAAGCGCGCAGTGAGAGTTAACATCTCTGAACGAATTATTTCAATCTCAATAATTTCGAGAAAATATAATAGAAAAATTATGCGAAAACCATAATATATCGTGGCATTTTTTTCCGCCATGGTCTTCAAATTTTGGCGTATTATGGGAAGCGGCAGTCAAACGGGTTAAATTTCACATTAAACGCATAGTAGGGGATGCATTGCTCACATACGAGGAAATGTACACGATCTTGGTTTGCATTGAAGCCTGCCTGAACTCACGTCCATTATATCCGTTATCCAACCACCCAAACGACCTCGCAGCCCTTACTCCAGTACACTTCCTTATCGGAAGTTCCATGACAGCGCCATGCGAGCCATCTCTGCATCGTTTAACGCAGAACTAGCTCTCTCGGTACCAACACGTGGAGAAACTGCGTCAACAGTTCTGGAGCCGCTGGTCCAGGGAATACCTTGGACATCTGCAACCTAGACCATCTGAAAACGTCATCGACACAACACATATCTAGCCTGGTGTCCTTGTCATCGTCAAGGACTTCAACATGCCTCCGCTCAACTGGAAGTACGGGAGGATCGTGGAACTGCATTCAGGTCCTGATGGCATCACCCGGGTAGTGACCGTGAAGACGACACAAGGTGTAGTGAAACGTGCAGTGCGCAACCTTTGTGTGGTGCCAATAGATAAAGGTGATCGTGAAGGTGATAATTAGTTTAGTTGAAGACCTCGTCTTCAACGGGGGCCGGGATGTTGAGGACTGCTGCTAGCAGATACCCTTCTTTCAACGTTCCCTTGGTGAGTGTGCGGACAGACATTTAACAGGACAGTAGATAAGAAGATATTTTTAGAAAAAAGACAGAGTTGAAAAACAGTTGTTAAGAACACATCATAGTGTAAGGTCGAACCAGTATCATAGCATATCAATTGTAATCGTCGTCACGCGTACCCATTTATCGTTTGTATAATAATAAATAGTGTGTATGTAACAAATATAAAAATCATTTAAATGCGAATGCGACCTCATCCTAACTCCCACTTACAAATTTCCGGGTTCGCGTTTCTGCGAAGGCTTGACTAAGCAATGCGACCCAACAAGTAGCTTCTTAAATGGACTTGATGGGTAACATGACAGGGTTGTAACAAATATTTGAAATCCAGCACACGAAATATTTGTGTGGAATTTTAAGAAATACAAAAGAAAGAATATGTCATTACACCAAATTTTTACAAATTATAAAGAAAACAGGTATATTAATTAGCGCGATTTTGCGAAAGTATCACTACATCGTTTTGTCAAATTTTGCTAATCATTCTAGAAAAAAAAAACATCAAGTAAAACAGAATACATCACCCGAGTAATTAAACAACGCATGATGCTCCGTAGCTATTGCGTCATCGCTAAAAATAGACACTCGCTCATCGCTACCTCCTCCTTAAGATTGTTTCGTCCTAGAGCAGTTCGTGATGACGAAATCTGCATGCATTACTCTTGGTGCATTTTGAAGATTTGGGGAAATGACAGTCGATGGTCCGCTCGACTTCTTCATTATGTCCGTTAGGGTTAAAGCTGCTAACGAGAATTTCAACGCCGGTAAAACGGAAGAGGATTCGGTACGACTAGCTTCAAAATATCATTCTTTGGCAGATGATCCCTCAATTCCACAGGCTGCAATACGACGGGTCTGATACGAGCGTGGTTTTATAACCAGGTAATAAATGTACCGCTGATGGTCTGCATTGCTATCCCTTAAACGCAGCGTTTTCCCAACAGTTGAACGTTGGTTGGCCAGTCCTTGTAGTCGCCCAAATTTCGCCTTAAAGACTGCCGCGGGTCTTTTGATACGCAGTGACCGAGGGAATAATCTGAAGACACGGTGAGTAGATCTCAATGTTCTTCTTTCGTCACGCCGAACCGCGCCTTGCGGCCAAAGGAATAGTTCTCCATTAAGTTTTCAAAAGTTGGTTCTTGAGCTATGATCCAACGAACCATTGCTCCATTATGGTATTCGTGGTTGTCTCCGGTGAAAGGGGTAGCCGATTAAAGTGTACAACTCTCAGCTTCCCGGTAGATCGTTTCTTAGTTCTGTATACCATGTCGTTTATCCTTTTGACTACCTCATAGGGGTCCTCCCAATTTTTTTGCAGCTTTGGTGATAAACCGCGATGTCTTTGTGGGTTGTAAAGCCACACTAAATCTCCAGGTTGATATTTACCCTTTTCGGCCTTGATGTCATACCGGTCCTTCATTCGGTCGCTGGCAGCTTGAATGTTCGTACGGACTTGTTCATGAATATCATCCATTCTTCTCCAAAGTCCGTAACGAGATCTTCCCAGACCAGATCTTCCCCAGGTTTACTTCCGAACACCAAGTCGCATGGTAAGCGCAACTTACGCCCGAATAAGTTATACGAAGGAGTTTGCTCTGTTGTTTCATGCACAGATGAACGATAAGCCATCAGGAACAGATGGAGATGTCGGTCCCAGTCTCTTTGGTGGTTGGAGACTACCTTCCACAAATATCAGTTGATCGTTTTGTTCATTCGTTCAACCATGCTATTAAACTGCGAATGTAATGCAGTTGTTCTAGTTTTATTGATTTCTAATATCTTACAGACATTTTGGAAAACGGCAAACTCAAAATTTCTTCCCTGGTGGGAGTGGAGCTCACGTGGTACTCCGAATCGGCATATACATTCTTTAACTAAAGTTTCAGCAACCGTGGTGACTTTTTGGTTGGGTAATGGATACGCTTCAACCCATTTGGTAAAGTAGTCCATGACAACCACGATGTATTTATTACCTTCGTCAGTTTCTGGGAATGGCCACATCAATCGCAATACGCTCAAATTAACTGCCAACCTTGTATTGCCGCATTGGCGCTTTTCGTCGTTTATGCGGACCGTTGCTTCCATCGCAAACCACACATTTCTTAGCACCAATTTTTAACAGCTTTCGTGAAGTTAACCGAGTAAAACCGCTGGCGTAATCTTTCTAGCGTTTTTATAACTCCGAAATGGCCTCCAGAACACGTCTGGTACTTTACTCCTAGAGATAACTAACTGAATTTTCTTCTCAGTCCCATTGCGCCCAGTACAATTTTACGCTCGGTGAGTGCAGTGCAATATCTTCCCATACTGGTTTGCTCTCCTCTGTTTTCCATTCCAGTATAATAAGTCGGATCTTCTTTCTTGGTCTTCGCGTAGTCCATCGGGCTGCCAATTATCGTCGACTACTGTCGTGCTGGCGACGATGGAAAATTTCGCTTCTAGTCAGCTACAATGCTTGCATTTATCTTGGCATGGCCTTCTGGACAATGCGTCGGCATTACGATGGCTGGTACCTGTCCTATGCTAGATTTTTAAATCGTAATGCTGTAGTATTTCAATCCATCTAGCCCCTGATCTTCAGGTTTCTTAAACTGTAGCAGCAATTTTAATGCAGCATAATCAGTTATAATAAAAAAAAATTCCATACAAATATTTGTAGAAATGTTCAACGAATTTCACGACTGTCAAGAAATCTTCTGTGTCTAGTATAAACTCTCCTTCAGGTAAAGAATAACTCAGAATAGGTTCGCTTGTCAAAGCATGTTTCAGTTCTTTAAACGCAACTTTGCAGTCCATTTCCCTGATAAATCTTCGATCTTCTTCAGTAAGCCTTGTCAGTGGCGTGGCTATGTTGGAAAAATCCAGGTACATATCGTCGATAATCGGTACACAAACCAAGAAAACTTCTAAGTTCGTGTTTGTCTCTAGGTGCTGGCCAATGTCTCACAGCCTTTACCTTTTCCGGGTCAACTGCAATACCCTTACCCGAAACCACGTGTCCAAGGTAATGAACTTCCCTTTGAAACAGGTGACACTTTTTGGGGCTTGCAGGTTAGCCTTCCGCAATCTCTGGAAAACCTCTTCCAAATTCTTCATGTGGCCCTCGAATGTTTTGCCTACTACAATAATGTCGTCGAGATAAACTAAACAGGTTTTCCATGATAGTCCAGCCACTACTGTTTCCATGAGTTGTTAAATCGTTGCAGGGCCATTTCAGAGCCCATTTGGCATTACAGTAAATTGCCACAGTCCGGTACCAATGGTGAAGGCTGTCTTTTCCTTATATTTTCAATCCAAATCTACTTGCCAGTATCCAATTTTTAGATCCAAAGTAGAGAAAATCTTCGCGCCAGCCAAAGTGTCTAGTGTATCGTCTGTTCGAGGTAGCGGGTAGCTATCCATCTTGGTCACGTTGTTACGTTGACGGTAATCGACGCAAAATCGTGTAGAGCTATCCATCTTCTTCACTAACACCACCGGTGATACCCATTAACTGCTTGGAGGTTCGATCACACCCTCTTTTTTCATGTCCTCAATAATTCTTTCCGCTTCCTCACGCTTTGCCAATGGTCTCCTTGCTGGTTGGCGGATGGGTTTTGCGTCGCCGGTGTCTATTTTATGATGAACTACATTAGTTCTGCCGTTAGCTTTCTTGTCAATCTGGAACATATCTTGAAATCTTCCAATTAATTTCTTCGCCTTGGTTCTCCGGTCGGCGGTCAGTTCTTAGAAGGATGTTTATAATTGGTTAATAAAAGTGTCCGGAACTTTCTATGATATGTTTCCTTTGGCCTTAACAGTTCGAATAATCAAGGATATTGCCAAGCATTCTCCTACATTTGTTCCTCTCTTAAGAACAAATGGATAACAATCTACGTTCATTTTCCTATAACTCCAGTGCCAGTTTTAACGTCATCTTTCCTGGCCTGAAGCATAATAATATTTCCTTCACAGAAACTACCATCTAATTCTGCTTCCACGATAGTTTCACTACGTTTTGGAAGGATAACGTCTCCGGCCATTAGTACGCGCACAGCCTTGTCGTCTCGTGGATTCAATACGTGTTCTTCTTTATTGACTATCATCATACCATTCTTCAGGTCAAGTTTAAAACCGTGCTTTTTCATTACGTCCATACCGAGTATTAATTCATCTTCAACGTCAGCTACCAGCCAACGATGTTTGAAGGAGGTGTTTCCAATAATGATGGTTGTATCTATTTCTCCTGATTCGGTAGCTTGTTCTCTCGTTGCTGTGCATAATCTGCACTTGGTTGGTTGAAGATGCATATTGCATGTGTTCTTTACTAAGTCGGGTCTAATTATAGTCTTTGTCGCACCCGTATCTAGTAACATTTTCAGTGGCCTTCTATCAACAGTGCCATTCACGTAGACGCTGCTGAATTGAAGGGATGCGACATAACTGATGGATTGTTGGGCTACCAGATTACGGATTGATGATTGCCCCTTCGCATCAACCCGACTTAGGTTTCAAACTCCTTTTCTTCTTTTGTCGATTCCATCTTCTTTTGCATTTTTCCAACAGCTAAGTTTCTTTCTTTCAGCAAAGATAACCTTTCAATTCTTCGCACCCTCTCATCTAGATATTCCGTGTTTTCCTTTCTCTCGGCATAAATATTTCGCACTTGCTATTAGTTACTTGAAGCTTGTTACCTGACAGTAATTGTAACGTTTTTATATATTTGGGTGAAGAGTAAATATTAGACAATTATTATTAATTAAAATAAGAGTTTAGTATAACGATAAATAGATATTAAAAAATAATTAGAAGATAATAAATTTAATTTGCACTATTATTAAACAAATATTAAACAGTAATTAAGACTAAGAATATTATAATACACTTAAACACTAAGATTATTTATTCAAACAATATATAACTCATTTATTTATATAACTATATTTATTCATACTGGGAATACTTGGAGAAAAACAGTCTGATGAAAATGTTTGAAAATTGTTTTATTACATAGCCGACGTTTCGGCACCAAGTATGCCTTCTTCGGAGAAATTTTTAGAAAATATAAACCACACAGTTCATCTTCAGACTTGTTTCTGAAGATGAACTGTGTGGTTTACATTTTTCTAAAAATAATTTTGACAATATACTTTTGTAATTCAACATTTAAAAAAAAATCAACTCAGTAATTTTACATATCCCTGAAGAAGGTATATTTAGTGTCGAAACGTCGGCTATGTAATATAACAATTTTTAAACGTTTTCATCAGACTGTTTTTCTCCAAGTTTTCCCAGTATTACTTTTATCCAGTCGAGGAATACATATTTAAATATTTATTTATGCTCACCACTTGTCGACTATCGCTTATATCATCAACTATTCGTTTCCCCACGCTTGTTTATATCATACTGTCCAATGCCTTTGCTAACAGTGCTTATATACTCTGGCGTTTGTATTCGAGAAATTACTAGAACATTATTCTAGATAAAAACATTACGTACAATAGAATACGTCACCCGAGTAATTAAGCAAGTTCGGACAGGTCTGTTTACAACGTATGATGCTCTGTGGCTATTGTGTCATCGCTAAAAATAGACACTCGCTCATCGCTGCGGCGACGGCGACAGCGGCGGCGGCGACAGCGACGGCGGGCGCTGCACATTACAGTACATATACCATTCAGTTTTTTTGATGACAACCGAACAAAAAAGTTGTTTAAATTTATGAACAGTACAGCCCAACAAGTCTTATCTGACCGTTGGCTTAAGATGCGCAGTCGTTCATACTGTGGGGGGTGAACGCAGTTCAATCTGTCTTAAGTCTGCTGCATTTAAGATCGGAAAATACAAACCGAAATATAAATTATGAAACTTATTCTTATCAAACTTAGAAAACAGACTTAAAAAAACAATCAATGCACAAAAGTGGCCTATCAATTTTAGACAATAATCTTGAAACACACGAATAATATGAAACTTGACACAATATTTATTTTAGACTCTTCAAAAACATATCAACTTGTACATAACAACTCTATAAAAACATCAACATTAACATTGCTAACTTGATACGCAAATATATGAATGAGGGAAAGTGTTGAAATAAACATTCTATATATTAATGTTTTTATAGAGTTGTTAAGTTGTTATGTACAAGTTGATATGTTTTTGAAGAGTCTAAAATAAATATTGTGTCAAGTTTCATATTTTGCGTGTGTCCTTAATCGTGTGTTTCAAGAAATAATGCTTTTAAATAAATGTTTTAGAGAATAAAATTCTGCATCTAAAACATTTATTTGAAGCATTATTAGCTAAAATTGATAGGGCACTTTTGATAAGCTACATAATTTCTTTGTTTATTATTAGTGTATTTAAAAGTGATCTTACTTTTTATTGTAATTTTAGTAAGAAAAAAGAGTTACTTTGTAAATATTAATGATTAAATAGTTTTGGGCAATCCAAAATAATACCTGAAAATATCGTGGTTTACCGTTGAAAATTGTACACACGTGGTACACAGGTACACACACACCGAAGACATCCAGCGACATCAGTTGTTCAAGTTACCAACAAAATTTGTCTTTTATCGTTCCTTTTACGTCATAAAAATCTCACTTGATGTCAACTCAGTTCATGTCAAGCCCATCTAAATTTGAGATGAGATGATATGAGGCAAATATTAGAAAGAACGCGACTGGTGAACAATTTGGGAAAGTTGGTATCAGATATTATTATAAACTGATATAATGCAATTCTCTGAAGAACACGTGCAACAACCAGGTACTTTTTCACCGACTGCCCGACCGGCGCCTTTTTTTTAAATTTCTATATGATTTGCACTTCGTAGCCCCTTTCAGTTTATTTTAATCTTAAAGTTAATTCAATTGAATATTTTAAATAATAACCAAATTTTTTGACAAATCATGAGGCATGCTTTTTTACTCCGATATTTATTAAATGGTGTTATAAATCGATCTGAAATCCAAAAAATAAGAAATATTCACTTATATTACATAATTGAGAGATCAAAATGTAAAGATTAGCGCAGAATGTAAAAGTAGATAAGTGAAATTCTTGGAAATATCCATTGCTTTGTCTCTTTAATTTTATGTCATAAGTCTTCAGGGTGTCCTGGGGCATTGTCTAAACTCAAAAGTGCCTTAGCTTCTAAATTTAGCTGTTGCACTTTTTTCGCACTGCTGGAACAAAACCTGTGTAAAACCAGTCCTTGAAAATTTTTCTGGTAACCCAGGCTCTTTTCTGTCCTGTGCACCTCACCGGCAGCGGTTCATTTCCAAAAGTTCGTGGCTTTTGAGATTTGTCCACTACAAACAATCTCATTTTATGTGTGCCAGAGGCATTACAGCAGGGCATAAATTTAACTCGTTCCTTGCTCATATTTTTACCAGGAGCTGATGTTTCAGCTTGGTGAGCAAGTGTTTTTTGAGGGAGTAATTTCCAGAAAAGTCCGCTTTCGTCGGCATTGTAAATTTGATCTAGACAGAACTGCATTTCTGCTATATTATTTCGACGCGCGTTTTTAAATGGCTCAACAGCAGCCGCATCACTTGGTAATTTTTCTCCTGTAATTGATAGTTGACGAATTCCGTATCTGTTTTTGAACTTATCGAGCCATCTGGAGCTAGCTTTGAAATTGTCACCTGACCATAAAAGAATCGTGCTTTTTCACACAAAATTTTTCTCGATATGGAGACAACTAAAATAATTCAATTTTGTGTTAAAAAAATCATATATATGTACATAGTCAATCATCTTTTTACCTCTAGATCTTTATTGTAAAAAGCAGGTATAAACCGTCTTATCAACTTCGGGATATATACTTATTTTCAAAGCTTTTCGTTTATTCTGTGGTGCCATAGGATCGAATACTCGTCTTGTTTTTTTTTAAATGTCGCAAATCGTTGATTTTCTCTTTTGTACCGCCTCTAAACTCTTAATAATCTCGATCTTTTCTTTAATCGATAAAGTAACGTGTTTTCTTTTGGGAGTCATCTTAGCTTTAAATTGCAGTGCACACTTAACTCAGTAACAGACAAAGGTCTAATAAACAGTAAACAGAGCAGTTCTTAGAGAATATGAAATCAAGGGATTCCCTCATTTAGGTAGCAGAATAAGAGAATATGATATCAAGGGATTCCCTAATTTAGGTAGCAGAATAAGAGAATATGAAATCAAGGGATTCCCTCAATTAGGTAGCAGAATTCATGAATCTACGCCATCTACGGGATTGCCTTATTTAGGTAACAGAGAACATAAAACCAAGTGATTCCCTCATTTAGGTAGCAGAAATCACTTTGCTGTTCGGATTAACGAGGCGTTGTTCGGATTATGGCTCAGAGTTTTTGCTGTTCGGATTACTGTTGGTTCGAATTAGAGCATGTTCGGATTAAAGAGGTCATACTGTATATATTAACATAGCCCTGATGATGGTTTATTAGGAACCGAAATGTTGGAATTGTTAAATAAATCACTTTGTAATAAAATCATTTTACCAAGACTGCATCTTCAATAATTTTTTCCCTAACATCATACCAACAGTCAAGAAATACCAGTTACTATATTATACATAATGGCACGTGATTTTTTTTTGTTTACCAGTTACAAGTGTACCAGCTAAACGATTGTTTTCCATTCCTGATCTTATTATTCGAAAACAATGAAATCGTTTAAGTTTAAAGTGCTGCATCCGCGAAATCACTGTTATGTTTAAATTCGTGGTGTACAAATACATTGTATGGCACTATTAAAAAATATTTTTAAAGCGTAAATCTTTAACTTTATTGTCTATTAGATATAACTTCTATTAAGATGAAATTTTATATTTGATTACCTATACATAAATTACATACACTTATATCATATTTTGCATTAATTTAGTTTTATTTTGTTATTGTTGTATCAAACTAAATGGGCCTCTTAAAATATTTTTTCTATATAATAATATTTTTAAATTTTCTTGATGTATTTATAAACTAGGCTTAAGGACACATAAAAATTATGGTATTTGACATGATGATAGCTCTTCCGGTTTAACCGGAAGTGACGTTATCTTTCTTATTTCCAATGGGGCATCTTATATATTTTTATAATTTGGAATTCACGTAAAATTATGAATTTAACGATACTTGAACTGTATTTATATTAAACAAATAAATTACAAAAACATAAGAGAAAATTATGAATAATTAACCTGGTAAGCCATAGCTGGTAGGCTAGCAGGCTTTGATAACAATTTTTTTTAACAAAATATAGAATCTTATAAAATTTACTTACTATTTAAACAATTAACTTAAATATTATCATTATCCAATATTATCTCAACTGTTTTCCCAGCCTATCTGATACCATGTTAGCCTTAGCAGGTTAATTATTCATAATTTTCTCTTACGTTTTTGTAATTTATTTCTTCAACAAACTTACATTTCAAGCATATCGTTAAATTCGTAATTTTACGTAGATTCCAAATATACAAAAACATGTACGGTGTCCCGTTTGAAATAAGAAGATTAATGTCACTTCCGGTTAAACCGGAAGCGCTATCTCAATGCTAATGACTATGATTTGTAAACCCCTACGCCTAATTTACAAATATATCAATAAAATTTAAAAATTAATAAACAAGTGTCAATTTTAATTTACGTTTATATCGTGAACACAAACAATAAACATAATAAATAAAGGCTTGTTGGGTGCAGTTTTTAATTCTGAACATATTTTGTATATACACTTTCACTGTAAAATCAATAGGTCAAAATTTAGAGTATAGGTAATAAAAAAATTAACATTGTAAGTCAAAAAAGTAGACACCCGGTATATCATCACGGCATATTACCCATTGCTGGATGTTCCAATATGCTTTGTACGCATATATGGAAAATGATGATGACATTCGTACCGTGTGAGCGTTTAGCAGGCATCACCGCACGGGCACTCATTGTTATCATTTCCTTTTTATTACCCCAAAACAATGTTTAATTTTATTCTGTTCATTGTTTTGTAGAAATGATGTTAACAGAATTTTAAAAATACAGTTAATAGTTTTAAAAAGACTAAAATACTTCCCACCAAAAGCCTTCAGAACCACCTAATTGACTAAGCAAGTACGAATCGTCGCGTCATTCGCGGATTTTTAAACACTAGCGCCGGATTGTTTAAATGTCAGTTCATAAATGCACGTAAATATGAGCACAAAAACCGTGGTAAAAAGCCATCAAATTTGCTGTGTCGTAGAGTGTAAATCTAAATATAACGGGGATAATAAGATTCATTTTACTCCCTCCCTTACTATCCCTGGGAACAGGGAGGTCACAAAAAAGAAGAGCATCGGTTCGTCAAAAGTCGAAAAAGTACAGTTGAATTTCATTAAAAATCTGATTACATATTTCTCAAGCAAATAACATGGTTTTAAAGTTTACATATTTTGTGATTTTTTCAAATAAAAAATTTAGTTCAATTATAACTTAGGATTAAAATATTTGGATTCAAAATAGGTTATGAGACAAACCCATATCTGTGTGCCATTGCTAACAATGATGGAAAATAAAATAAAATATATATATATGAAATATACCTGTATGCAAAAATATAAATTATATTTTTAAAAAAATATTGTTGTTTTTTATTAAATTAAGAAAGAACATTTTATGTGACGTCATTATTTTGAACTGGAGAAAGGAAAGAATGTTTAAGAATGTAACCTGTAGATGGTGTGGGAGTTTTAATTTAAATTTGACATTAGTTTATTTATTTCTCACTGTCTCTCTTGTTTATTATTTGCAATTTGTGAGGTTTCTGTTACTTTTATTACGTATTTCGATTTGTTAAGCAGTATTTTGGAGGTTATTAAGTTAACTTATATTCGTACAGGATTAAAATGACAAACTCAAATATTAACCTTTAAACAATTATCCAAACGTCAAATAGGTCTGTCATGTTTAAATTACCATCATATGCCGTTGCTATGGCTTTACGTTTACGGCAATTCATAGATACTGCGTAATTTTACGTCATATGTGTCGGTAATTTAAATATTCAAAGGGCCTATTCTGTAACTCGGTGGTTAATTTTTAACCATTGGTTAATTTTTTTTAACCAATCAAATATGTTGACATATAACAAAAAGAGGGATTTTTAGTTGTCAAATCAATATCTTTAGGATAGAAATTTTAACCAGTGGTTAAAAATTAACCACCGAGTTACAGAATAAGGCCCAAATTTCATTAATTTTTTTCTGGCCAACTAATGAAATTTTTGTCAAAAGAAATAATATGGGTAGCAAGTTTTTATCGTCGCTTCAAAAATATTAAATAAAAAATCTGATGTAGCCAACAGATAATCTCTCGCCAGATATTTTTTTCTTTTTCTGTATATTCGTCATTTTTTTCGCAAATTCCTTTTATATTCTTTTTTATTCCTCGCAAAGAGAGGTATTGAATTCATGCTAAAAATCGCATATCCAGATTTTAGTGAATAAGCACGTTTTACAGTCCCTAGAATCCGATTATAACATTTTTACGATGATGTCCGTATGTGTGTGTAGATGTGTGTATGGATGTTGGATTCACGATTTCTCAAATACTATAAGACTAAAGACATTTTTAACTACGGACTCCTTAATCTAACAAGAATGGAAAGAGTTGATTAAGTTTTGGTAACAATTGGACAACCGGAAGTAGTAGTTACAAGAAAGAAATCATCTAAATATTATTTATCGAAAATTTATGTAAATACTTATATTATTTTATTTTATTCGATAAATATAAATTCATTGTTAAATCTTCTATAGATATAGACACACACACACACACACACACACACACACACACACACACGCACACACACATACATATACATACATACGTATATATATATATATATATATATATATATATATATATATATATATATATATATATACGTCGCGGGGTAGTATCACTGGCAAACTCTATGTCGACCAACACTATTTCAGAACCACAGCGATAATATAAACGTGATGATCTCAGCGAGGCGGACATGCACTCACCCTGAGCACCGCTACACACTGATTCCATCCAAGCATTCTAGCCAAGAATGCTTGACGTTTCGATTACGACAATACAATTAAAAGATTATAAGTGATTCATGTAATACTTGATTCATTAAATGATCGTTACGACATGCCTTGATATTACAATCTCCGGCACGGCCATTCTGCCGTTTCACACGTCCTCGTGTGAACTATCTGAAAACAAAGAATTTATCCACAGTATTTTCGCTCGGCTATCTCTGACCAATAAGTGCTCAAATAGTTACAACTTTGTTCACATTTATATTAAGCTAAAAATTTTGCTATAGTATACTAAATTATTTAATGGACGCTTTTTTTACAAGACGTCAAAGAAAACATAATTCTGTGACAATACATTTCACCAGTAAATACATGACTACCAATATCAGTATTCAAGCATTGTTATAGCTTGTCCAACAGCGACAGACCATCATTGCTTAACCAGCAATCGATCGCTATTCCATCTTCGCTTAACCAGCGCAAGAAAACCATACCGTCATTGCTTACCCGGCAATGGAACACCCTTCCGTCATCGCTTAACCAGCTCAGGAAAACCACACCATCATTGCTTACCCAGCAATGGAACACTATTCCGTCATCGCTTAACCAGCTCGGAAAACCACAGCGTCTTTGCTTACCCAGCAATGGAACACTATTCCGTCATCGCTTAACCAGCTCGGAAAACCACACGATAGAGGCACCTAGTTAGCATGTTACCTTCGGCAGAGATATCACAGTAGCATACCGAAACACCATGACAGAGGCATCCAGTAGCATGTCATCTTCCATCACGGTTAATAATTCTAAAGAATTTAACGAAAATGTCCAATGTCCAGACCAACGCCTCAATTGCTCCTTAGCCACTTTTGTTATAAAAGTTTGTCGGCTCTTCAAAGTTTTAGTTACCCCTGTGGATTTTCAACGACCCCATCGTCTAGCCTGACTAAATTGTGGTCTCAATCTCTAGAAGGTTCATTATTGTACGCATGAACCGCTCTACTTAAAAATTAGAACATGGATAATACTTAAAGCTATCAAAATGTTCTAAATTTGTTAAATAATTCAAACAGATAGTTCTTCTTTTCGTTTTCCTAACTGTATTTTGGCTTAGTATTTTTTAGTTTAATTTTTTGACAAGTTGGTTTTTGCTCTTATTGGAGGTTAGTAAGTTTTAGTCAGTTGATCTTACACTGTCACAGATGATGGTGTCTTTTATAATGTTTCCCGTTTGGCCTACAAATCCTCACAGGTATTTTATAAAAAAAATTGTTGTTTATTTAAACTTGTTTGTTTATTATTGCTTGATTATACTCTGGAAAACGATTGTTGTTGATTTGTGTCAAATATTTTTATTGTAGCACTTGATGAAGGTAAAATAATATACCGAAACGTTTGCAAGAGGAGATGTAGAAACAAAAATTTTTATCTTCCTTTATATCCATCATCCGATGGACTTTCTTCAATTAAATTTATCCTTGGGTACGATCAAAATATTTTAAAGCAATTTGTTCCAGCGTCCATCACGCTGCACTTAGGCGTCCCAAACATTAAGACAAACATTTGAAAAGCTAGTCCCGTCTTGTCAGACTTCTCTGCTTCCAATGGCTGACAGATTTCTGTTGCTCAATTGTTTTTCAGATAAAACAGTCGGCTTCGCAACCGTGGCAGGCTCCAGTCCGGGCACCAGCTGTCCTGTGCAACTCCTCTGCGGATGATCTAGCTTGCCACAATTTAAACATTCAACAAATTCACAATTTGACAAAACTGGAATGGTCACCCCGAAAACGGTCACGAGGAGCCTGATCGGCCACAGCCCCATCAAAACCAAAACGCCAAGTTTTAAAGCTACGACCATGCTCACCGGAAATTTAATAAAGTCATATAGTATGTTCTGGGAATAGACTCAGGGACTATTTCAAACCACTACCATATTTGTACCTAAATTTCAATATTCATGAAAGTTCCATCCGTAACGACTCAGGGTTTTGGAACATGGACGTGCAGGAACTTGAATAACTTCATACAAATTATACCATGAACAATTGATAAAAGTTCACTCAGATTTGAACTGTCTGCACAGCACTATATTATTCACGCTAACACGGTACATCCAATACATTCTCTCACTATCAGTGCTACACATCGCCACATTCGTAGATCTTGGGCAGGACGCTCGTCCATTCTGGCTTATTATTTCGAGACAGACTGGTACAGACTTCGTCCATAATTACAGCTCTCCCGCCACTGTCATCAATATTTTCCCAAATAGCATCATCGTACGGTAACTGATCGCATGCATCGATCTCTCACTTCAATCACATTACCCTTAATGTCAACGCAGGTACCTGAAACCTGAATACTCAAAAGCCCACTTAGAACTTATTAACAAAATCATCAAAATAAATCCCGCAGCATCCTCGGACATATGCCGCCGTCCTCTTAGGGAAACTGGGAACTGCAGGCAGAAACGACCCACTTGCCATAAACCAATGATAACTCATGCATCGTTAGTATGGTGGCCAAAAGTTAACAAAACACGGCATAAGTGTCGTTGCGGAAGCACAACGATAGTTTTTCTTTGTACTACATACCACAGGCGCTATGAATACCTGTCCAAGTGCAGTAATGTAATTGATTCTGGGGCCAACGTCTTTGCACTCTGCAAGACAAAACACTTCAAGCTTGGAGATCTCGTAGGCCACTCATAATTTCTAAAACAAAAAGCTACACAAGAGAGTTTTTGGTAATCGTCTTCGGTGGACAGTAGTAAGGTCACTCTTCCAAATAGACTCTCTGTCCTGGTTTACGGATATTTCTAAACTTGAGTCAGCAGAAACTGGATCGATTTTATTTGGTCCGTGCTGCCAAATAAAGGAATCCATACACAACGGTTTCATTATATCTCAAGCAATAAATCTGTGTGCTCAATAAACTTAAACAAGCTCTCAAAGGAGAAGCAATCTACATAACGTCAAATAACCAGGCTGCTTCCACTTGTGAATCAAAGCTAAAATGAGTACCGTAGTATAAGTGAGTCTTAGGCACTTCCTGTGGATACTTGAAAAGCCATAATTCATAGCCTGCAGATATTCATTTCACCCTCGACGATAAACGTTAAACTGCTATTAGCTCTCAACAAAAGGGACTTTGAATTATGACAAGTATCTTTACTAGTCATTGTTCTATAAAATACCAAATTTCAGTTGATCAAAACTTTGGAGTGGCTTCCAGACATATAGTCAAAACACGCTACAGCAGATCTTACTGCTCGCGGTGACAAAAGTCAGCACCGCTTAAAGCCCTCACCCTAATAATGATAATAACAATATCATCTATCTAAAATTTGTAGCTCAGTAAACTTTATCTGCAGTTAATAAAATATTAATCTTTAGCATAGTTTTCTAACATATTTCCACCTTTAACTATCTTCCCTGAAATTTCAGTGAAATTTTCATGTTATAGTTTCTATTTCGGTACATCATGGTTCTGCACCCGCATCGGTCATATCTGGATAAAAAGTAAGCAACGATATATCAGGTGCCTCAAGGTTGCAGTGTACCTACTCAACGTGTCTGTTAGTTTGCGAAACTTGTACAATGAAAACATTTTACAATCTTTCTTGACATACCGAAACGCTTTAAGGAATTTGTATTAGTTCGTTTGTTATTTAACAAATAACTAACTAAATCGCAAACTGGTTGATACTCCCGATCTGTGACTACTTGACCTACATTCAGTTTAATAATATTGTCACGTCACAGACGATGTAAAGGAGTAGAATCAAGCTACCAAAAATTAAATACTTATTACGTCATACAATCTCAATGACAAAACATCAATCAAAATATAACAACTGCCATGAACACCTACTGTAATGAATAATATCTTAAATAACATATATGGAGATCGATAATCCGGATCATCGGCCATCATAATATCATAAACAACAAACTCGACTTCGTCTCTCGTTTCTCAACAAGCAACTGACCGAATTGCTTTTATTACAACAGTAACCCAATTGCCACCAACATAGCTCACAACGATATCTTGAGCTTTCTAATAAAATCTCTTACCAGTATTGGAAGACTGATTAACATAAATTCAGTATTCATTAATCACGGTTCTACTTAATCAGCTCTTGTAATTACGTCACCACTCTCCGGGTGGGACACAGACGGAATCCTTGTTACTGGTCAATGCCCTAGGATGAAAACCTGCAAAAATTGCTAGACTGCCTTTCCATCTTAATCTGCTTGGCCCTACACTTCACTTTATAATTCACCAACAGAACACAAACCCACATACAATATTGTGGATCGCAGGCGAATCCCACTTCTGATGTCGCGGGGTAGTATCACTGGCAAACTCTATGTCGACCAACACTATTTCAGAACCACAGCGATAATATAAACGTGATGATCTCAGCGAGGCGGACATGCACTCACCCTGAGCACCGCTACACACTGATTCCATCCAAGCATTCTAGCCAAGAATGCTTGACGTTTCGATTACGACAATACAATTAAAAGATTATAAGTGATTCATGTAATACTTGATTCATTAAATGATCGTTACGACATGCCTTGATATTACAATCTCCGACATGTATATATATATATATATATATATATATATATATATATATATATATATATATATATATATATATATATGTCGGAGATTGTAATATCAAAGCATGTCGTAACGATCATTTAATGAATCAAGTATTATATGAATCACTTATAATCTTTTAATTGTATTGTCGTAATCGGAACGTCAAGCATTCTTGGCTACAATGCTTGGATGGAATCAGTGTGTAGCGGTGCTCAGGGTGAGTGCATGTCCGCCTCGCTGAGATCATCACGTTTATATTATCGCTGTGGTTCTGAAATAGTGTTGGTCGACATAGTTTGCCAGTGATACTACCCCGCGACATCAGAAGTGGGATTCGCCTGCGATCCACAATATTGTATGTGGGTTTGTGTTCTGTTGGTGAATTATAAAGTGAAGTGTAGGGCCAAGCAGATTAAGATGGAAAGGCCGTCTAGCAATTTTTGCAGGTTTTCATCATAGGGCATTGACCAGTAACAAGGATTCCGCCTGTGTCCCACCCAGAGAGTGGTGACGCAATTACAAAAGCTCGTTAAGTAGAACCGTGAGTAATGAGTACTGAATTTATGTTAAGCGGTCTTCCAACTCTGGTAAGAGATTTTATTACAAAGCTCAAGATATCGTTGTGAGCTATGTTGGTGGCAATTGGGTTTCTGTTGTAATAAAAGCAATTCCGTCAGTTGCTTGCTGAGAAACGAGAGACGAAGTTGAGTTTGTTGTTTATGATATTGTGATGGCCGATGATCCGGATTACCGATCTCCATATATGTTATTTAAGATATTATTCATTACAGTAGGTGTTCCTGGCAGTTGTTATATTTTGATTGATGTTTTGTCATTGAGCTTGTATGACGTAATAAGTATTTCATTTTTGGTAGCTTGATTCTACTCCTTTACATCGTCTGCGACGTGACAATATTATTAAACTGAATGTAAGTCAAGTAGTCACAGATCGGGAGTATCAACCAGTTTTCGATTTAGTTAGTTATTTGTGAAATAAAGCGTTTCGGTATGTCAAGAAAGATTGTAAAATGTTTTCATTGTACAAGTTTCGCAAACTAACAGACACGTTGAGTAGGTACACTGCAACCTTGAGGCACCTGATATATCGTTACTTACTTTTTATCCATATATGACCGATGCGGGTGCAGAACCATGGTGTACCGAAATAGAAACTATATCATGAAAATTTCACTGGAGATCTTCAGGGAAGATAGTTAAAGGTGGAAATATGTTAGAAAACTATGCTAAAGATTAATATTTTATTAACTGCAGATAAAGTTTACTGAGCTACAAATTGTAGATAGATGATATTGTTATTATCATTATTAGGTTGAGGGCTTTAAGCGCTGGTGACCTTTGTCACCGCGACCAGTAAGATCTGCTGTAGCGTGTTTTGACTGAATGTCTGGAAGCCACTCCAAAGTTTTGATAAACTGAAATTTGGTATTTTATAGAACAATGACTAGTAAAGATACTTGTCATAATTCAAAGTTCCTTTTGTTGAGAGCTAATAGCAGTTTAACGTTTATCGTAGAGGGTGAAATGAATATCTCCAGGCTATGAACTATGGCTTTTCAAGTATCCACAGGAAGTGCCTAAGAC
This sequence comes from Harpalus rubripes, assembly GCA_963082715.1. NCBI lineage: Eukaryota > Metazoa > Arthropoda > Insecta > Coleoptera > Carabidae > Harpalus > Harpalus rubripes. The sequence continues at coordinate 41,503,408 of OY720450.1, forward strand.
TCACCTATACTACGGTACCCATTTTAGCTTTGATTCACAAGTGAAAGCAGCCTGGTTATCTGACGTTAAGTAGATTGCTTCTCCTTTGAGAGCTTGTTTAAGTTTATTGAGCACACAGATTTATTGCTTGAGATATAATGAAACCGTTGTGTGTGGATTCCTTTATTTGGCAGCACGGACCAAATAAAATCGATCCAGTTTCTGCTGTCTCTAGTTTAGAAATATCCGTAAACCAGGACAGATAGTCTATTTGGAAGAGTGGCCTTACTACTGTCCACCGAAGGCGATTACCAAAAACTCTCTTGTGTAGCTTTTTGTTTTAGAAATTATGAGTGGCCTACGAGATCTCCAAACTTAAAGTGTTTTGTCTTGCAGAGTGCAAAGACGTTGGCCCCAGAATCAATTCCATTACTGCACTTGGACAGGTATTCATAGCGCCTGTGGTATGTGATACAAAGAAAAACTATCATTGCGCTTCCACAAAGTCGCTTGTGCTGTGTTTTGTTACATTTTGGCCGCTATACTAACGATGCAAGAGTGATCATTGGTCCAAATACGGTGATGTATGGCCAGTGGTTCGTTTCTGCCTGCAATCTCTAGTTTTTGCTAGAAGGACAGCGGCTTGTGTCCGAGGCTGCTACGGGATTTGTTTTGATGATTTTGTTAATGTATAAATTGCATGTGGACTTTTGAATATTCAGGTTTCAGGTATCTGCGTTGACATTAAGGGTAATGTGATTGAAGTGAGAGATCGATGCATTCGATCAGTTACCGTACGATGATGCTATTTGGGAAAAATATTGTTGACAGTGGCGGGAGAGCTGTAATTATGGACGAAGTCTGTACCAGTCTGTCTTGAAATAATAAGCCAGAATGGGTGAGCATCCTGCCCAAGATCTACGAATGAGGCGATGTGTAGCACTGATAGTGAGAGAATGTATTGGATGTACCGTGTTAGCGTGAATAATATAGCGCTGTGCAGACAGTTCAAATCTGAGTGAACTTTTATCAATTGTTCATGGTATAATTTGTATGAAGTTATTCAAGTTCCTGCATGTCCATGTTCCAAAACCCTGAGTCGTTACGGAGGGAACTTTCATGAATATTGAAATTTAGGTACAAATATGGTAGTGGTTTGAAATAGTCCATTAGTCTATTCCCAGAACATACTATATGACTTTATTAAATTTCCGGTGAGCATGGTCGTAGCTATAAAACTTGGCATTTTGGTTTTGATGAGGCTGTGGCCGATCAGGCTCCTCGTGACTGTTTTCGGGGTGACCATGCCAGTTTTGTCAAATTGTGAAATTTTGAAATGTTTAAATTGTGGCAAGCTAGATCATCCGCAGAGGAGTTGCACAGGACAGCTGGTGCCCGGACTGGAGCCTGCCACGGTTGCGAAGCCGACTGTTTTACCTGAAAAACAATTGAGCAACAGAAATCTGTCAGCCATTGGAAGCAGAGAAGTCTGACAAGACGGGACTTGCTTTTCAATTGTTTGTCTTAATGTTTGGGACGCCTAAGTGCAGCGTGATGGACGCTGGAACAAATTGCTTTAAAACATTTTGATCGTATCCAAGGATAAATTTAATTGAAGAAAGTTCAACGGATGATGGATATAAAGGAAGATAAAAAAAATTGTTTCTACATCTCCTCTTGCAAACGTTTCAGTACATTATTTTACCTTCATCAAGTGCTACAATAAAAATATATGACACAAATCAACAACAATCATTTTCCAGAGTATAATCAAGCAATAATAAAGAACAAGTTTAAATAAACAACAATTTTTTTATAAAATACCTGTGAGGATTTGTAGGCCAAACGGGAAACATTATAAAAGACACCATCATCTGTGACAGTGTAAGATCAACTGACTAAAACTTACTAACCTCCAATAAGAGCAAAAACCAACTTGTCAAAAAATTAAACTAAAAAATACTAAGCCAAAATACAGTTAGGAAAACGAAAAGAAGAACTATCTGTTTGAATTATTTAACAAATTTAGAACATTTTGATAGCTTTAAGCTTAAGCATGCCGGATTATTTCGATTTGGTATTACGTATTATTTACGTAAGACATGAATCCATGTTCTAATTTTTAAGTAGAGCGGTTCATGCGTACAATAATGAACCTTCTGGAGGTTGAGACCACAATTTAGTTAGGCTAATCGAGTGGATCGTTGAAAATCCACAGGGGTGACTAAAATTTTGAAGAGCCGACAAACTTTTATAACAAAAGTGGCTAAGGAGCAATTGAGGCGTTGGTCTGGACATTGGACATTTTCGTTAAATTCTTTAGAATTATTAACCGTGATGGAAGATGACATGCTACTGGATGCCTCTGTCATGGTGTTTCGGTATGCTACTGTGATACCTCTGCCGAAGGTAACATGCTAACTAGGTGGTCATGTGGTTTTCTGAGCTGGTTAAGCGATGACGGAATAGTGTTCCATTGCTGGGTAAGCAATGACGGTGTGGTTTTCCGAGCTGGTTAAGCGATGACGGAAGGGTGTTCCATTGCTGGGTAAGCAATGACGGTATGGTTTTCTTGCGCTGGTTAAGCGAAGATGGAATAGCGATCGATTGCTGGTTAAGCAATAATGGTCTGTCGCTGTTGGACAAGCTATAACAATGCTTGAATACTGATATTGGTAGTCATGTATTTACTGGTGAAATGTATTGTCACAGAATTATGTTTTGCTTGACGTCTTGTAAGAAAAGGCGTCCATTAAATAATTTAGTGTACTATAGCTAAATTTTGAGCTTAATATAAATGTGAACAAAGTTGTAACTATTTGAGCACTTATTGGTCAGAGATAGCCGAGCGAAAATACTGTGGATAAATTCTTTGTTTTCAGATAGTTCACACGAGGACGTGTGAAACGTCAGAATGGCCGTGTCGGAGATTGTAATATCAAAGCATGTCGTAACGATCATTTAATGAATCAAGTATTACATGAATCACTTATAATCTTTTAATTGTATTGTCGTAATCGAAACGTCAAGCATTCTTGGCTAGAATGCTTGGATGGAATCAGTGTGTAGCGGTGCTCAGGGTGAGTGCATGTCCGCCTCGCTGAGATCATCACGTTTATATTATCGCTGTGGTTCTGAAATAGTGTTGGTCGACATAGTTTGCCAGTGATACTACCCCGCGACATATATACATATATATATATATATATATATATATATATATATATATATATATGCATATGCATAGCCTATAGGTATATGATGTATAAAATTTGCTCAGAACTAGTTTTGAACTGCCCAAATCTTAAATTTTCCACTTCAACGGATATTGTTTATCAGAAATGAATAATGTATCTTTCAATGTACAAAACTTGTATTGAGCATATGTTACTGTCCCTGTTCAATGTCTAATGGAGCAAAGATCGAAAACGATTAGTAGGTAGGTGAACAACAAAAACTGCCACAGCTACAACTTTGTGAATTATCTAAACTTCTAAACATGGGCGCCCGCAGACTTTTTTACAAGGCGGGTCGATAATTTTGTTGTAAGAAATTTTTAATAATTTTCAAGGTCAAACGTGTTTTAATGCAAAGTAAGATAATATAGAGTTCTTTACAATGAAGAAAATTTGGTAAATTCTTAAAAAATTAAAATCAATATTTTATGACGAAAATGCGTATGTACGCTCTAAAAGCGTAGAATTGCCCCTTCTACTAGGCTTAATGATGCGAGATGCGAGCATAAGCAATAACTACAGAAACAGAGAATCTGAAAATACAATGTTGCATTAAATTAAAATATTATATTACTGAGTAACAATATAATTATTCTATTGAACTGCTCAAAATAAAATATATAATAATTAAATGTTAATTAAATCGCGCTCCTCACAAAATACGGCAACCCTAATCATACGTAGGTACTTTTAATATAAATAAACATGCAATGTCTATTCATTATTTACTTTTCTATTTCTTTATAACAGTAAAATCGATAATTGTGAAAGTTTTGAGAAGAACGTGATCATAAAATGATTAGAATAAACTACGGCATATTAAAGAAAATACAACACCGAAGATAATGTAATATAATGTAAAAATAATTGCAATACACATTTAACAGTACATAACATAATTTGCAGCATCATGACCTTCCGCTGAAAATTATTACACGCCGCTAATATTTTAAGAAAGGCGCAGACACAAAATTTTTGTTACGGCGCCCTATGGATAGGAGCGCCCCCCCCCCCCCTGCGTCTCTGTGTCTCATAAAATATTAAAATTTCACTTAAAGTGTCAAAGCATATGTAAAAATTGTAAGGTTATTAGTGCGACTGGAATTCACTGATTCACTAACTTCGCAATCATGATCTTGTCGTGCCATCTTTGAATAACAATCCGATTTGAACTTCAAACGTCAACCATAACGGTTAAGCCGCTTACCACTCCTCATTTTGACACTTCAGCTATTTCGTACTTAGTAATAGATAGTATGTAATAAATTTTTGATTAAAATATATGAAAATATTACCAATAATTATTAAAAAATACAATGATACATTGAAATGAAAAAATAAAATTATAATTTTATTTTTAAAAATGGATACAGTCCATAAATGAAAGGGGGGTCAGTCGACCCTTTCGACCCCCCCCCCCCTGTGGGCGCCTATGCTTCTAAAGGCTGACCGTAGGGTAATCTAACAAAATCATTAGGTACGTACTAATATTGTTCAATTCTGATTAAGCAATATTCATTGAACAGTGGCGTAAATAAGGGTTGCGGGGTCCGATCGCAAAAAAATTGGGGCCCGTCTTCATTTGTAGTTTTTATCATGAATCTGCTCACCACAAGAACTTGCGGAAATTATAACTATTTTACTCAAAATTTTAGTGAAAAATCATAATAAATGACGAAGCTCATTTTCGTCTGAGTGGACAAATTAATAAAGCAAAATAACCAATATTATCACATGACACTAGTGAAAGCATATTATTGGTTGGTAGAAAGTGCGTTCGTTTGTGCTCGGCCATTTACATGCGCACAGCTTCACGCACACCAGTCAAGAATACCTATTTTGCAAATGGTTTGGGCGCACACGATACAGGACCGTGCGAAACTCATCGCACGTGAACAACATCGCACAGTCCTGTATCGTGTGCGCCAAAACCATTTACAAAATAGGTACTCTCTACTAGTGTGCGATATTGGTGAAGGAGTGCGCATGCAAATGGATGAGCACAAACGAACGAACTTTCTACCAACCAATAATATGCTTTCACTAGTATCATGTGATGTTATTATAATATGTTCGACTGTCAGAATATTACTTTAGGTTAGGTGTTCGGGGGCTTGATTCTCCAAATTTATCGCATACGCTTTTATACTTTTGGCGCATACGAACTTCCCTATGGTATGAAAAAAGTGGGGAGGCATGAAAATTTTGCATGCGCTAACATAGAGTGGGTCGAAACCATTCGAAGGAGTTATTGCATGTGTTATACCAGGAGTTATATGTGCTAATATAAATTATTATTATAAAATTAAAGTTAGAAAAGGTGTGCAGGGGGTATTTTAAATTGTTTTATATCTATGACTTTAATACATTCATTATTATGCATTAAAGTAGGAGTGTTGAATCAACTAAACCTTATATTAGAAACAGCCGAATGGTTCTTGAATTTACGTAAATTAAATACCTAATATGAAACTTATTTTTCGCTACAGCTCTCAGTTTTTAAAAATTGGGGATTGAATTTAATAATATTGGTTATTTCTGCCCACAATTTTTGGCTATGTTTATAATAATTCAAATTTTTGCTAAATTTCCTTTATTTAGCACTGGATTAAAAAATCATTTAATTTAATCCTCCGCTCACCATTTACATCATTTGTTTCTTTTTTCTATAATAAATATTGTATTAAATTAAAATGAGTGCGAGCTATGAGCCCCGAACACCTAACCTAAAGTAATATTGTGACAGTCGAACATATTATAATAACATCACATGATACTAGTGAAAGCATATTATTGGTTGATAGAAAGTTCGTTCGTTTGTGCTCATCCATTTTCATGCACACAACTTCACCAATATCGCACACTAGTTGAGAATACCTATTTTGTAAATGGTTTGGGCGCACACGATAAAGGACCGTGCGATGTTGTTCGCGTTCGTTGAGTTTCGCATGGTTTCAAGAATCAAGCCCCCCTCATAGCTCGCACTCATTTTAGTTTAATACAATATTTATTATATAAAAAAGAAACAAATGATGTAAATGTGAGCAGAGGATTAAGTTAAATGATTTTTTTAAATCCAAAGGTAAATGAAGGAAATTTAGCAGCAATTTGAATTATTATAAACATAGTCAAAAATTGTGGGAAGAAATAACCATTATTACATTCAATCCCCAATTTTTTAAAATTGAAAGCTGTAGCGAAAAGTATGTTTTATATTATGTATTTATTTTACGTAAATTCAAGATTCAACACTTCTACTTTAGCCATAACCTATAATGCATAATAATGAATGTATTAAAGTCATAGATATAAAACAATTTAAAATACCTCCTGCACACCTTTTCTAACTTTAATTTTATAATAATAATTTATATTAGCATATATAACTCCTGGTATAACACATGCGATATCTCCTTCGAATGGTTTCGACCCACTCTATGTTAGCGCATGCGAAATTTTCATGCCTCCCCACACTTTTTGTACTCAAGAATACCATAGGGAAGTTCGTATGTGCCAAAAGTATAAAAGCGCATACGATAAATTTCAAGAATTTAGCCCCAGAGGCCCGATTCTTGAAATTTTTCGCATACGTAAGTGGGAGAGATGCACATGCGAATTGCATATTGGTATTCTTGAAACGAAATCGTGTGGTCGTAGGGGAATATTCCGTGCGCAATTACATCGCATGGGTATGAATAACTTGAAAGTGTCATTCGCACACGAAACTGTGCCTGTCATTGTCACTTGTGTTTGGTGTATCAGTACTTAGATCATATAAATCAAATTGTTTTTATTTAATTCCGGGTACATTTTATGATCTTATAATGACGTCAATTATAAATCTAGTCTCCATACACTTGAGTATCGTTATAATATTCGGCAAATGTGTGCTCGTGCTTTAATAAAATGATGCAATGGTTTGTTAAAAAGGAATTTTAGGCGCATTTTAACGAGCTTTGCATTCCATGTCTGAAATGGTTAGCAAAATTACAAGTATTAATAATAATAAATAATAAATAATAAATAATAAATAATAAATAATAAATAATAAATAATAAATAATAAATAATAAATAATAAATAATTAATAATTAATAATAAAACAATAAAACAATAAAACAATAAAACAATAAAACAATAAAATAATAAAATAATAAAATAATAAAATAATAAAATAATAAAATAATAAAATAATAAAATAATAAAATAATAAAATAATAAAATAATAAAATAATAAAATAATAAAATAATAAAATAATAAAATAATAAAATAATAAAATAATAAAATAATAAAATAATAAAATAATAAAATAATAAAATAATAAAATAATAAAATAATAAAATAATAAAATAATAAAATAATAAAATAATAAAATAATAAAATAATAAAATAATAAAATAATAAAATAATAAAATAATAAAATAATAAAATAATAAAATAATAAAATAATAAAATAATAAAATAATAAAATAATAAAATAATAAAATAATAAAATAATAAAATAATAAAATAATAAAATAATAAAATAATAAAATAATAAAATAATAAAATAATAAAATAATAAAATAATAAAATAATAAAATAATAAAATAATAAAATAATAAAATAATAAAATAATAAAATAATAAAATAATAAAATAATAAAATAATAAAATAATAAAATAATAAAATAATAAAATAATAAAATAATAAAATAATAAAATAATAAAATAATAAAATAATAAAATAATAAAATAATAAAATAATAAAATAATAAAATAATAAAATAATAAAATAATAAAATAATAAAATAATAAAATAATAAAATAATAAAATAATAAAATAATAAAATAATAAAATAATAAAATAATAAAATAATAAAATAATAAAATAATAAAATAATAAAATAATAAAATAATAAAATAATAAAATAATAAAATAATAAAATAATAAAATAATAAAATAATAAAATAATAAAATAATAAAATAATAAAATAATAAAATAATAAAATAATAAAATAATAAAATAATAAAATAATAAAATAATAAAATAATAAAATAATAAAATAATAAAATAATAAAATAATAAAATAATAAAATAATAAAATAATAAAATAATAAAATAATAAAATAATAAAATAATAAAATAATAAAATAATAAAATAATAAAATAATAAAATAATAAAATAATAAAATAATAAAATAATAAAATAATAAAATAATAAAATAATAAAATAATAAAATAATAAAATAATAAAATAATAAAATAATAAAATAATAAAATAATAAAATAATAAAATAATAAAATAATAAAATAATAAAATAATAAAATAATAAAATAATAAAATAATAAAATAATAAAATAATAAAATAATAAAATAATAAAATAATAAAATAATAAAATAATAAAATAATAAAATAATAAAATAATAAAATAATAAAATAATAAAATAATAAAATAATAAAATAATAAAATAATAAAATAATAAAATAATAAAATAATAAAATAATAAAATAATAAAATAATAAAATAATAAAATAATAAAATAATAAAATAATAAAATAATAAAATAATAAAATAATAAAATAATAAAATAATAAAATAATAAAATAATAAAATAATAAAATAATAAAATAATAAAATAATAAAATAATAAAATAATAAAATAATAAAATAATAAAATAATAAAATAATAAAATAATAAAATAATAAAATAATAAAATAATAAAATAATAAAATAATAAAATAATAAAATAATAAAATAATAAAATAATAAAATAATAAAATAATAAAATAATAAAATAATAAAATAATAAAATAATAAAATAATAAAATAATAAAATAATAAAATAATAAAATAATAAAATAATAAAATAATAAAATAATAAAATAATAAAATAATAAAATAATAAAATAATAAAATAATAAAATAATAAAATAATAAAATAATAAAATAATAAAATAATAAAATAATAAAATAATAAAATAATAAAATAATAAAATAATAAAATAATAAAATAATAAAATAATAAAATAATAAAATAATAAAATAATAAAATAATAAAATAATAAAATAATAAAATAATAAAATAATAAAATAATAAAATAATAAAATAATAAAATAATAAAATAATAAAATAATAAAATAATAAAATAATAAAATAATAAAATAATAAAATAATAAAATAATAAAATAATAAAATAATAAAATAATAAAATAATAAAATAATAAAATAATAAAATAATAAAATAATAAAATAATAAAATAATAAAATAATAAAATAATAAAATAATAAAATAATAAAATAATAAAATAATAAAATAATAAAATAATAAAATAATAAAATAATAAAATAATAAAATAATAAAATAATAAAATAATAAAATAATAAAATAATAAAATAATAAAATGATAAAATGATAAAATGATAAAATGATAAAATGATAAAATGATAAAATGATAAAATGATAAAATGATAAAATGATAAAATGATAAAATGATAAAATGATAAAATGATAAAATGATAAAATGATAAAATGATAAAATGATAAAATGATAAAATGATAAAATGATAAAATGATAAAATGATAAAATGATAAAATGATAAAATGATAAAATGATAAAATGATAAAATGATAAAATGATAAAATGATAAAATGATAAAATGATAAAATGATAAAATGATAAAATGATAAAATGATAAAATGATAAAATGATAAAATGATAAAATGATAAAATGATAAAATGATAAAATGATAAAATGATAAAATGATAAAATGATAAAATGATAAAATGATAAAATGATAAAATGATAAAATGATAAAATGATAAAATGATAAAATGATAAAATGATAAAATGATAAAATGATAAAATGATAAAATGATAAAATGATAAAATGATAAAATGATAAAATGATAAAATGATAAAATGATAAAATGATAAAATGATAAAATGATAAAATGATAAAATGATAAAATGATAAAATGATAAAATGATAAAATGATAAAATGATAAAATGATAAAATGATAAAATGATAAAATGATAAAATGATAAAATGATAAAATGATAAAATGATAAAATGATAAAATGATAAAATGATAAAATGATAAAATGATAAAATGATAAAATGATAAAATGATAAAATGATAAAATGATAAAATGATAAAATGATAAAATGATAAAATGATAAAATGATAAAATGATAAAATGATAAAATGATAAAATGATAAAATGATAAAATGATAAAATGATAAAATGATAAAATGATAAAATGATAAAATGATAAAATGATAAAATGATAAAATGATAAAATGATAAAATGATAAAATGATAAAATGATAAAATGATAAAATGATAAAATGATAAAATGATAAAATGATAAAATGATAAAATGATAAAATGATAAAATGATAAAATGATAAAATGATAAAATGATAAAATGATAAAATGATAAAATGATAAAATGATAAAATGATAAAATGATAAAATGATAAAATGATAAAATGATAAAATGATAAAATGATAAAATGATAAAATGATAAAATGATAAAATGATAAAATGATAAAATGATAAAATGATAAAATGATAAAATGATAAAATAATAAAATAATAAAATAATAAAATAATAAAATAATAAAATAATAAAATAATAAAATAATAAATAATAAAATAATAAATAATAAAATAATAAATAATAAAATAATAAATAATAAAATAATAAATAATAAAATAATAAATAATAAAATAATAAATAATAAAATAATAAATAATAAAATAATAAATAATAAAATAATAAATAATAAAATAATAAATAATAAAATAATAAATAATAAAATAATAAATAATAAAATAATAAATAATAAAATAATAAATAATAAAATAATAAATAATAAAATAATAAATAATAAAATAATAAATAATAAAATAATAAATAATAAAATAATAAATAATAAAATAATAAATAATAAAATAATAAATAATAAAATAATAAATAATAAAATAATAAATAATAAAATAATAAATAATAAAATAATAAATAATAAAATAATAAATAATAAAATAATAAATAATAAAATAATAAATAATAAAATAATAAATAATAAAATAATAAATAATAAAATAATAAATAATAAAATAATAAATAATAAAATAATAAATAATAAAATAATAAATAATAAAATAATAAATAATAAAATAATAAATAATAAATAATAAATAATAAATAATAAATAATAAATAATAAATAATAAATAATAAATAATAAATAATAAATAATAAATAATAAATAATAAATAATAAATAATAAATAATAAATAATAAATAATAAATAATAAATAATAAATAATTAAATAATAAATAATTAAATAATAAATAATTAAATAATAAATAATAAATAATTAAATAATAAATAATTAAATAATAAATAATTAAATAATAAATAATTAAATAATAAATAATTAAATAATAAATAATTAAATAATAAATAATTAAATAATAAATAATTAAATAATAAATAATAAATAATAAATAATAAATAATAAATAATAAATAATAAATAATAAATAATAAATAATAAATAATAAATAATAAATAATAAATAATAAATAATAAATAATAAATAATAAATAATAAATAATAAATAATAAATAATAAATAATAAATAATAAATAATAAATAATAAATAATAAATAATAAATAATAAATAATAAATAATAAATAATAAATAATAAATAATAAATAATAAATAATAAATAATAAATAATAAATAATAAATAATAAATAATAAATAATAAATAATAAATAATAAATAATAAATAATAAATAATAAATAATAAATAATAAATAATAAATAATAAATAATAAATAATAAATAATAAATAATAAATAATAAATAATAAATAATAAATAATAAATAATAAATAATAAATAATAAATAATAAATAATAAATAATAAATAATAAATAATAAATAATAAATAATAAATAATAAATAATAAATAATAAATAATAAATAATAAATAATAAATAATAAATAATAAATAATAAATAATAAATAATAAATAATAAATAATAAATAATAAATAATAAATAATAAATAATAAATAATAAATAATAAATAATAAATAATAAATAATAAATAATAAATAATAAATAATAAATAATAAATAATAAATAATAAATAATAAATAATAAATAATAAATAATAAATAATAAATAATAAATAATAAATAATAAATAATAAATAATAAATAATAAATAATAAATAATAAATAATAAATAATAAATAATAAATAATAAATAATAAATAATAAATAATAAATAATAAATAATAAATAATAAATAATAAATAATAAATAATAAATAATAAATAATAAATAATAAATAATAAATAATAAATAAT